>CM060951.1:118694283-118884934 GCA_030765055.1 Mantis religiosa | reverse complement strand
ACATATCAACAAATCTCACTACCATTTTAACAGGACATGGAAGGTTTAAAGCCTATTACAAGAGATTCAACATAATTGAAGCTACATGCACCTGCACCAGAGCAGATGAAACCACAGATCACATCCTGTATGACTGCATCAAATGGAAGGACCAAAGGGAAAAACTAAGGATGCAAATAAACAAGAAAGGAGGCAAGTGGCCAGTACATAAACCAGCACTTGTGGGACAATATCTAAGGTACTTTAGTGAATATATCAACACAATCAATCTAGAAAGTGCTGAATAACTAAATAAGTAAATTAATTTTAAAAGACTAAAGTGACTGTGTGAACACAATCTAAAAACACAATAATTTCAATACCTAAAAAAAAAAAAAAAAAAAAAAAAAAAAAAAAAAAAAAAAAAAAAAAAAAAAAGCACACGCAATCACAAACACACACATCTTCTAAAACTGCCTTCTTGGTGCCATTTTAAACCATCAAACCAAAAATTTGATATTAAAATTTAACTGATATATGCTCACTTTCTTCTCAGGCAACAAGCCAGGTGAAAAGATGATTAGATATCGACGTTTCGGGAGTGTGCATCGCTCCCATCATCAGGATATTTATAAAATGTTATAACCACAAATGAAACACTGGAATTAGCACCAATATGAACAAACAATATGAATAATGAAATATGAATAATAAAAAAACTAAATAAAGGTATATACGTAATGAAACAGGTTAGACAAACTATGGATAATAAAACCTTAAAACAAGTGTATTATGCATTTATCTATTCACATATAAAATATGGGATATATTTATGGGGTAATATAAATGCAAAAGAGGTGTTAAAATTGTCAGATTACAAAAGAAAGCTATCCGAATAATTGAAAATGTGGAGAGAAGATGTAGCTGTAGGGAGATATTTAAGAAGCATAATATTTTAACTGTTCCATGAATATACATATATGAAAGCATTAAATATGTTATAGAAAGGAATACATGTAAAAAGAACTGTATGGTACATTCATATAATGTAGGAAATAAAGCTGACTATTTTAGGACCACACTAAGGGGTACACTAAACAACAGATCATTAGAAAGTATCAGAAAAGACATGTGTAATAGATTGCCAGGTAAAATAAAGAATACTAAACTATTTAATATTAAGAATATAAAAAGATATTTGTCAGAGCAAGCTTTTTATAATGTGGAAGAGTACAAAGCAAAAAATGGAAAATTACCAATGCACATTTTAGTTTCTAAGCAGTGCATATAGTAGACTTTTGGGTGTATTTTTATGTTTTTCTTATAATGTAAAACGACGTATCCTCTGTATGAAATATAGGGGATGAATAAATTGAAAATTGAAAAAGACAAAACACTATCAAAATTTGCATTACTGAACAAGAGACTGTTTTCAGTAAATTAAATGCCACATCAGGAGATGGCGTGAGTATAGAAAATTGTGTCAAAGAAAAGTAACTACTTAACTTGATTATCAAGCTGTATTGATCTGTGCTTAAGTCGACGGATTTCCACTTTTACGGCCGGTTTCCAAGAGGACTGAACTGAACTGATGAGCTGAACCTGGCTTGTTGCCCAAGAAGAAAGTGAGCACATTTGTCGCCAGGAAAGCTTCAGGTCATATTAACTGAAATATACTTTTAAGGCTTCCTGAATAGAAAAAAGGCAATGTGTAAGAAAAGCTTTCACAACACATACATGAAAAAGGAGCAGTACTTTTTATTTAAATAAAAAAGTGTCTTTTTTATTCAAATTGTTAACAATTGTCAACAATAAGATAAACATATTGTCACCCGAACATCGGAACTCCCGATGGAACCGGCCGGCAGTAGGACCAGATGGAAAGATTCAGGCCACGCCTACCCATTTATCTTGTGGCGTTCACTGAAGGGTATGGTGAGGAAAGTGTCACTGGTCGCTGGCCGCCTCCTTGCCCTCTCTTTGACGTCTGGAACAGTCAGGATATTTCATCTAACCCGGAACCTTCTAGATAGGTCAGTTGGTCTTATATAAGCGACGCGTCGGGCTGGAGAAGAGTTCAGTTCTTGGCAAGCAGCTGTGAGGAGCGTCAAATGAGCAAACGGACTGGAAGACAGTGTACGCGTATCAGAGGAGTTGTACGTGATTGTGAGCGTGGAATGGACCTGTGACAGATGAACTGGTGAATTGTAATTGTGTGCGCTAAGTAAATCTATGTAATCGGCAAGTGTTCCAACTGTAATTCGGTGGAAATAAAGAACATTTTGAGTTTCTGCAATTGGACTTTTAATTTCACGAACCCACAAAGTCACAATGGTGTCAGGAAGGGGACGACAACATCACCGAACACTATAACCATGGACGCGGCATTGGAAAAGATTTTGGAGAAGATGATGGAAATGAAGGCCGAACTAACCTCGGAAATGAAAGCGGCAAATAATAGCCTGGCCGCGGAACTGACAAAAATAAAGACGGCGAATGACAACCTCGCTGTGAAGATGGAGACGGCAAACAACCTGGAAGCGGAACTGAAAGAAATAAAGGCGGCGAATGACAACCTCACCGCCAAACTGAAGGAAATAAAGACGGCGAATGACAACCTCGCTGCGAAGACGGAAGCTGCAAACAACAACCTGGCAGCGAAACTGAAGGAAATAAAGGCCGAATTGACCACGGAAATTAAAGCGGCGAGCGAAGCTCTCGCCGCCAAATTTGAGGAACAGTTGGCCGGCGCGAGGGATGACGTGACGGAGCTGGGCAAGCGGATGGGCCAAGTGGATGAGGGCATCGAGGAACTGGCGAACCGCTTCAATGACCTAGAGGAAAAGGCCGACAGTAACGCCAAGTCCCTGAACGCCATGGTGGAAGACGTCGAAGACCTTGCTAACCGCGTTAACAACCTAGAAGGAAAGGCCGACAGCAGCGTCAAGTCCCTGAACGCCATGGTGGAGGACGTCGTCGGCAGGAGGTTGAAGGATGTTAAGGCCGACGCGCCGGGACGCGACACAACATCGGCGCGCGTCAAACCTCCGAAATATGATGGCGCGTCAACTTTCGAAGTCTTCCGCCGCCAATTCAACGCAGTGGCCAAGCACAACAAATGGTCACCAGAGGAGGAGGCCACACAGTTAATAGCCAGCCTCCAGGGACGGGCCGTGGAGGTCCTGAACGCGGTACAGACAACGGCAGCGCCCAAGGACATCTGGGAGACCCTGGAGAATCGTTTTGAAAACCACCGCTTAGCCGCAGCGTACCACAGCCAGCTAAAGGCAAGGTCACAGCAGCCAGCGGAGACGCTACAGGACTTTGCCCTGGCAGTTCAACAACTGGCTAGCAAGGCCCTAGAAACCTCCCACCAGAGTTCGTATCCCGGGAAGCTGCCTACACATTCGTTGACGGGGTACGAGACACGGAGATTCGTCAGCGCCTAATGCTCGGCGATTATAAAACCATCCACGAGGCGCTAACGGCAGCATTAAGGATGGAGGCGGCCAAGGTAACAGCTATCCCGACGTCGAGAACGAGGAGTGTCCGCTACACCGGAGACAGAAGACCAGCCGAGGGACGCCCGCGAAGACCTAGTGGACAGTGTTGAGGGTGTGGACAGCCCGGACACCTGGAGAGAGACTGCCCACACCAGGAAGAGCAGCCGGAAAACGAGTAAGGGCCGTCGTGGAGAGGGGCACATCGGCGTCATCACCACCACCCCCTCGAGTGACACAACGTGCCGTCAGCTGGCGTATGGTTGACAGCCTCATCGCGGACGGTTGGGTGAGAGGGAAGCTGTTCCGCGTGCTGGTAGACACTGGGGCAGCCGTGACCATCATCAGACCTGACGTGGCGAAGGATTTGCCGACAAGGAAGCCGAGCCGACCATACCAGCTTGTCACGGCATCAAGCGACACCTTGGCTGTGGAGGAAGCCCTGTTGGAGTTGACCTTGGGACGGAGTGTCGTACGTCTTTGGGTGTTCGTCGCGAAGGTAGCTGAGGAGGTGATTCTGGGACTGGGTGCCCTCAGGAGCCACGAGGCGACGGTCGACGTCGGCAGGAAGGTCCTGCGGCTCAACCGAGAAGAGGTTATACTCCGTCAACCCGAAGAGCGCCTTGGAATCCGCAGGGACATCTTGAACGAAGACGTGGTTGTCCCCGCGAGGAGCGAGGTGGTGGTGACGGCGCGACTGGAAGGCCAGATAACCAGGAACATGATGCTGGACCAGAAGACGCCTGTACACGGATTGTATGTAGACAGGGCATTGCTGCCGTGCCGAGAGGTGCCAGTGAGACTGCTAAATCCAACGGACACCGATCACGACGTCCAGGCCGGGACGGAGTTGGGAACGTGCGAGCCCGTGGTAAGCGTAACAGCAATCGACAAGACACAGGAGCCGGTGCCGACGCAACACCTGTGACCCCGGCTAGAAGGCCTACTGGAGAGGGCGGCCGACCACCTGACCGCAGAACAACTGGAGAAAGTTCGACAACTGCTGAGGCGATACCAGCGCGTCTTCAGCCAAGGCGACAGTGACTACGGCCGCACGGACAAAGTGCTTCACCGCATCGACACCAGGGACGCCCGGCCTATTCGGCAACCACCTAGACGCGTTCGGCTGGGGAAGCAAGAGGCGGTACGAGACATGCTGGAGGACATGAGATCCAGGGTGAGTGATTGAAGAGTCTGACAGCCCTTGGTGTTCCCCTGTAGTCTTGGTGACGAAGAAGAACGGCGAGCTACGCTTCTGCGTGGACTACAGGAAGCTGAACGCTGTCACCCGGAAGGACTGCTTCCCCTTACCCCGGATTGACGACACCCCGGACACGATAGCTGGTGCGCAGAGGTTCTCGACCCTGGACCTGAAGTCGGGCTACTGGCAGACAGCTCTAGATCCGAGAGACAAGGAGAAGACCGCATTCTCGATAGGGGTATACCATATGGGGTATACCTTACAAATTAGTTATGGAAAAGTACAAAAGGGATAGTATACCATCGATCTTAAAAGAAGATGGATCATATACGATTGATAGTAACGATACGTTAAGGTATCTAATTAATGTACTTATACCAGATGATGATATAAATAATGAGACATTATATCATGACCAAATGAGGATTGAGCATAATAGAGAATCGAGATTTAACTGTATTGGAACACCACAGTGAAGCGAAAAATTATTAAATTTTAGATGAGTCGTATTTCTTACACATCTGCTTCACTTTCGTACCTATTTTGAGGACATGTTTCGCAAATCTTCGTTTGCATCTACGGCTCTTGTGCGACTGACGCTAGATCCAGCGGTGTGGGTAATTCTGGGGCAACAACCCCAGAATTACCCACACCGCTGGATCTAGCGTCAGTCGCACAAGAGCCGTAGATGCAAACGAAGATTTGCGAAACATGTCCTCAAAATAGGTACGAAAGTGAAGCAGATGTGTAATAAATACGACTCATCTAAAATTTAATAATAGAGAATATTTAAACAGTAATGTGATTAACGAGATAACTGAAGAGGAGATTGGGGAAGCTATTTGGCATTTGAGAAGAAGAAAAGCTCCAGGGTTAGATAAGATACCTGCAGAAATATTACAAGCATTAAGCGGTAAATTACTACCCTTTTTATATAAATTGTTTAATACATGTCTAATAAAATAAGAATACCAAATATTTGGAAACAGGCAAAGTTGGTTATTTTAAAGAAAAATGAGAATAAGGATCCTGTACAACCTAACTCTTATAGACCAGTCTGTCTTCTCTCTTCACTTGCGAAAGTTCAGGAGAAGGTGTTAGTAAATAAAATTAATGATTTGAGAGTAATTTCGCCCCCAAATAGGAATCAATTCGGTTTTAGGTGTGGCAGTTCAGCTGAGGATGCAGTTAATCGTTTTGTTGAGGCTGTGCGGGGGGCTGACCAAAGATATGCAGTGGCCATCTTTTTAGATATTAAAGGAGCATTTAATAATTTGTGGTGGCCATGGTTATTTAAAAGTTTAAGAAATTTAGGATGTTCTAGTTTATTATATGCTATTTTAAAGGATTATTGCAAAAATAGGCATGTAAAGTATTTAGATATAGAACAGCAAATTTCCAAACGGATTAATAAAGGATGCCCACAAGGTTCTTTATTTGGCCCATTATTTTGGGATATTGCATTTGATGTAGCCTTAAATGAATTGGAAAATTGGCAGGAAATTAGTTGGTATATTGCACATGCAGATGACTTAGTTATAGGTATAAATGGCAAATCAAGAATGGAATTAGAAAATAAATCGAATAATGTTTTGAATAAATTGCTAGAAGTATTTTTAAAAATGAAATTAGAAATATTGCCCAATAAAACAGAATATGTTAATCAAAGGGAAATTAGATAGAGATCCTATACTGAAATACAATAATATTAATATTAAGAGAGTGATAGATAAAAGGTATTTGGAGGTAGTATTTGATGAGAAGTTGCTTTTCAATTCACATATAGATGAAATTTACAATAGGTCCTTGATCTTTATGAATAAAATTTTAAGACTAAATTTTTATGGAGGGAAATTATCTGGCAATGCAATTAAAATATATAATAACAGTATCCTTGGGTCTATAACGAGATATGCGGCAAGTGCGTGGGCTCATCGTATGTTATTAGTAGTTCCTAAAAGGAGAATCTTATCATTACAGAGAAAGATTTTAATTAGGATATCTGGAGCCTTTTCAACTATATCGGGAGATGGTTTATGTGTTTTGTTAGGAGTTTTGCCTCTAGATTTAGAAATATGTCGAAGAGCTGCGAGATATTGATTAAAGAAAGGGAACTTAGATAATGTAAGTAGACTTGTGGAAGGACAGGTTATTGAAGAATCTGAAATATTTGAAAGAATATTGTATACATGGCAAGATAGTTGGGTTAATTCAGATAAGGGTAGAAGAATTTTTGAAATTTTTCCATCAGTACAGGAAAGGCTTAAACTAAAACATTTTGAAGTGAACAGAGGTATGGTCCACTATATTTCAGGACATGGCCCTTATGGGGTGTATCTATATAGAATGGGGTTATGTGAATTTGAGGTTTGTAGATGTGGAGAATTATAGACTCCAGAACATGCCGTATGGGAGTGTCCAGATAGAAGTTTGAAAATATTAACGGAACACAGTTTTTTACAAAATAGGTTGATTTTTGAAATAGTAAGAGATAGGAGAGTTATAAGTAATTTCCGTAGGGTTGTAAATATAGTATCAGAAGAAAAAAGACTGGAATATGTACAAAGAAATAGAGATAATGAATGATTTATATATATAATTTTGATTTATGTTCTATGTATGGAATAGGGTTATGATTCGGTAGTTGTTTAAATTATTATTTTAATAAATAAGCTTTATAAAGATTATAATTTATGTTTTGAATAATAGAGATTTTAAGTTTTGGTTATATGATAAATAGAAATTTAATTTAGTGTAACTTAGAAGAAAAAGTTTAATTTTCTTTGTGAAAAATCAATAAGAATATTATGTGAGATTTTTTGCTTTTAGTTTATTAGTTTTTTGTATTTTGTATTCAGTAAATGTTTTAGTTTTTTATTGTAGGAGATTCTTTTTGTTTATTTTATGATTTAATTTAATCAGAGGGTGTTTCAGAATTTGAATTAACTTTAAATTGAAATATTTAAATTAATAATTTAAAATGTATAATATTAAAGATATAATCTCACAAAATATTCTGTATTGTTTTATTTAAAAGAACTTTGTAACGGAAAAAATTGTCATTTGTAATTTCGAACCTGGTTTAAAATAATAAGATACCAGGTTAATAAAGTTGAGCCGAGGACTCTGCCGCTGGGCAGGGCCTCGGCTTTTTTTTTTTTTGTCTTGGTGACGAAGAAGAATGGCGAGCTACGCTTCTGTGTGGACTACAGGAAGCTGAACGCTGTCACCCGGAAGGACTGTTTTCCCTTACCCCGGATTGACGACACCCTGGACACGTTAGCTGGTGCACAGTGGTTTTCGACCCTGGACCTGAAGTCGGGCTACTGGTAGGTAGCTCTAGACCCGAGACATAAGGAGAAGACCACATTCTCGACAGGTCAAGGGCTTTGACGGTTCACAGTTATGCCCTTTGGCCTCTGCAACGCACCAGCTACCTTCCAATGCCTCATGGAGTCAGTGATGAGAGGACTGACTTACAACGCCTGAATGCTATACCTGGACGACATCATCGTCGGTAAGACTTTTGAAGACCATCTCGAGAATCTGAGTAAGGTGCTACAGAGAATGCAGACGACCAACTTGAAGCTGAACGCGAAGATGTGTCAGCTCTTCTGCAAGGAAGTGAACTACTTGGGCCATATAGTCTCAGCAACTGGAGTGGCCACAGACCCGGAGAAGACACAGGCTGTGAGAGATTGGCCTCGCCCAAGGGATAAGAAAGAGTTGCGCAGTTTCCTGGGGCTGTGCAGTTATTACCGACGCTTCATAAAAGGGTTCTCCAACATCGCCAAACCCCTCACTCGGCTGACAGAGGAACACCGGCCTTATGTGTGGACGGAGGACGCCGAAGACGCTTTTCAGCACCTGAAGAAGACCCTGTGCAGTGCTCCAATGTTGGGTTTTCCACAACCATGCGGCGCTTTCATTGTGGACACCGACGCCAGCGACCATTGCATTGGAGGCGTCCTCTCGCATATTCAGAACGGTCATGAGCGGGTGATAGCCTACTACAGCAAGACGCTATCCAAAGCAGAGAAGAACTACTGCGTCACCCGGCGAGAATTATTGGCGGTAGTAAAGACCTTGGAGCACTTCCACAAGTACCTGTACGGTCAGCCATTCCACCTGAGGACTGACCATTCCGCCCTAACCTGGCTATTGAGCTTTAGAAACCTGGAAGGCCATTTTTTTTTTGTAATTTACTCCTCCAACGTTAAGTCATATCGGACGAGACAGCCCGTTGGGTCCAGAGGCTGCAGGAGTACAACTTCACCTCGGAACATCGCAGAGGGAAGAGCCACTGTAGCGCAGACGCAATGTCCCAAGACCCTGTCCAGAAGTTTGTGGCCAGTGCACAAGAGTGGAAGAGAAGGAGCGTGCCGCAGCAGTCCGAGTAGTCACGGCAGTGCCTGCGGATGGCTGGGATAACGCAGGCCTGAGGAGGGAGCAGCTGGCGGACGCACACTTGGGGCCACTCTTGAGGGAAGTGGAGGCAGGGACAAGACCAACCTGGGATGACATCGCACCGAGGAGCGCCACCTACAAGTCTTACTGGACCCAATGGGACTCGTTGAAGATCAGAGAGGGCGTGCTGTTCCGGGTATGGGAATCACCTGATGGGAAGACGCAGAGAGAACAGTTGGTACTTCCCTGGAGTAAGGTCCCGGAAGTCTTGGAGGAAGTGCACGCCGGTACTTCAGGAGGACAACTGGGAGCGAACCGAACGATTGACAAACTACGGTAGCGCTACTACTGGCTGAGGCTCCCAGCAGACACTGAGAGATGGTGCCGTCAGTGTCACGTGTGCGCGGCGAGTCGCGGCCCCCAGACTAGGAGCCGGGGTCGCATGCAACAATACGTCGGAGCGCCATTCGAACGGATTGCCGTTGACATTGCTGGACCGTTCCCAATATCCGACCGAGGCAACAAGTACCTGATGGTGGTCGTGGATTACTTCACTAAGTGGCCGGAGGTGTATGCCATCCCCCACCAAGAGGCAAGGACAATCACAGACTGCCTCGTGGAGCAAGTGTTTTGCCGATTTGGGGTACCATTAGAGCTGCACAGTGATCAAGGCACCAATTTTGAGTCCAACCTAATGAAGGAGGCACTAGAGAGACTTGGGGTTAACAAGACCCGCACAACACCTCTACATCCCCAGTCGGATGGCATGGTCGAGAGGTACATCAAGACCTTAGAGGAACATCTGAGGAAGGTCGTGGCCAGCCATCAGCGAGACTGGGACGTCAAGGTGCCACTGTGCTTGCTGGCCTACCGCTCGTCAACACACGACACCACGGGGATGACGCCAGCCAGCTTAATGTTCGGCCGAGAGTTACACCTCCCTTGTGACCTGGCTTTTGGAAGCCCTCCGGAAGCGAAACAGCCAGCGACCGAGTATGTGGAGAACCTGGTGGAGCATCTCCACGACATGCACGAGATAGCTCGCCAAAACATCCAGAAGGCGAGCGACCGCATGAAGACCCAGTATGACAGGCAAGCCAACAGCCAAGGGTTCCAGCTAGGTGACCTGGTCTGGTTGTACCACCCTACCCGGACCAAGGGACGCCGCCCGAAGCTCTGGCAGCCATGGCAAGGACCGTACCGTGTGGTGAAGAGGATTAACGACGTGGTCTACCGCATCCAGAAGGTTCCCCGAGGGAAGATGGTGGTACACCTGGATCGCCTACCACGCTACGATGGTGCTGTTCGGGACGACCAGCTTTGAGGAGGGAGCAGTGTCACCCGAACATCGGAACTTCCGATAGAACCGGCCGGCAGTAGGGCCAGATAGAAGCATTTATCTTGTGGCGTTCACTGAAGGGGATGGTGAGGAAAGTGTCACTGGTCGCTGGCCGCCTCCTTCCCCTCCCTTTGACGTCTGGAAGAGTCGGGATATTTCATCTAACCCGGAACCTTCTAGATAGGTCAGTTAGTCTTATATAAGCGACGCGCCGGGCCGGAGATGAGTTCAATTCTTGGCGAGCAGCTGTGAGGAGAGCCAAATGAGCAAACGGACTGGAAGATGGTGTACATGTATCAGAGGAGTTGTACGTGATTGTGAGTGTGGAATGGACCTGTGACAGACGAACTGGTGAATTGTAATTTTGTGCGCTAAGTAAATCGATGTAATCGGCAACTGTTCCAACTGTAGTTCGGTGGAAATAAAGAACATTTTGAGTTTTTGCAATTGGACTTTAAATTTCACGAACCCACAAAGTCCCAATATCCTAAATTTTGTGTGAACCTATGTGGTACAATATGAGCTTCATGCTTTAACCTAATAATCTATGTTGCTTCAAAATCATGTTGCATCCTCTGAAGATGAGATTAAATAATAAGTTAAGCATAATTTTGAGTTGAACTAATACTCAATGCTCCACTTACTTGTATTTACCTAGAACGCGTTTTGTCAAGATCTTCCTAACATCATCAGCTGTTGTCGACTAATAGATGTTGGTTTGGTGAATTCCTTGGAGGCGATAGGTGCGTCTCTGTCGGTATCTTGATGAACTTGAAATTTGGGTTTTTTCAAAGGTAGTGTCGAAATTAAACAATTTTCTATCATATTTCTTTATGAAGATATTTTCCCACGTGGTTAATGTAGCTGGACCTTGGACACTTTTTAATAAATATGTTTCTCGTTCTATATCATGATTCTCCTTTCAAAAATGGTACACTACCGCCAATTTATCTATTTCTTTGTTCCTGATGTTCCTAAAATGCTCTTTACGCCTAATGTTCAAGTTCCATTTAGTTTTTCCAATGTAAAAGTTGTCACAGTCTTTGCGGTTTATCCGGTACACACCTGATTTTTTGTCTGTGGGTATCTCCTTTGTATTATGTGATTTTAATAGGAGTTGTATACTAAAATTGTTCTGTGGGGCCAAAGTAATATTGTGCTCTTTGAAAACTTTTTGGAAAAGATGTGTAGCTCTGGGATGATATGTAAATTTTCTGTATGAAGTTTCATTGCTGATTGGGGAAAGAGTAGTTACTTGTTTGCATTGTTGTCTTTTGACAACAAATTGATAAATTCAAAAGACAACAAAGACGCCCGCTGGCTCTCCGAGTTTTAACTCGCGGAATTAAAAACAATGTAACTTACTTATTGAGCTATATTAGTCGTCGGTACTCACCCTAATCACAATAGCTGCTGGAAGTGCTGTCCATTTTGTGCTATACATAAATCACACCATTGTAAAAAAACTTGCATTCACTTGCATTCCATTGCACCAATCTTACCTATTTCTTTAAGTTCATGTCAGGTAAATGGATTTTGCATATACTTTAACTTTTACTGCTTCCCAGAAATAAAAATCTAATGGTGTCAGATCAGGGGAACTAGCCGGCCATAGTCCGCTGCTTATAATTTTATTGCCAATGATACAGCAGAGTTCTGACACGGATGCCCCAGCAGTATGCGTGGTCGCATTATCCTGCTGAAAATATAATTTTGTCAAATTACTTATAAAATATTAAATAACTTGAAATATGTATATGGGGAGTTATCCACCAGTAATCCCAATTGTCTTTTTGTTATATTAGTATATAAGTTGTTTACTTTTCAATCTCCTATTGTCCTGATTTGGATTAGGATTGTTGGTATCTGTCATAACAAAGGATTAATATGTTGTAAAAATGAGTTGTGCAGTCTTTTATAGCTCTCTCGGACTGCAGATGCCTCTGGAACATCTTAAGTCACTATGGAGAGTAGCGTTAGGATGTATCATGGCGTATCATTTATGATTAGTAAATATCAGTTCTGTACATTTTGAATTATTTTTATTTGTGTTGATGAAGCAAATTGCACAAGCATAATGCCATAAAGGTAAATGAGGGAAGCATTTATTTCCATGATGTTGATTACATTACAATACAAAGAAAAGAAATCAACCTGGTGTTTTCTTCTTTGGAAGACTGTTATTGGATTAAATTATTTTTTAAACTAAAGCTGTTAAGTTTGATCTGAAGCATTAGTGTAATGAGCCACTTCAAATAAACAAAATGAATAATGAATTTTGAAATTCTACTGGTTAACATATAGAAGTTCTCTATTTGATACCTAGACTGCAGTATGATACAAGCAACACCAAAATAGAGGAACCTCTTCAAATGCTACTGGACATTCATCTAATGATGGAGACAAATGTCTTCAAAATATGTTCTGTGTGAACACTTAGTAAGTGAAACTAAAATGTCATTAATCCACTCATAATTTCAAACAGCTAAAAAGCTCAGTTGGTTAAAATTGCTTCATATAAATCTGAATGTGATTACATGTAGAGTTATCCATTTTAATGGATGAACTATTTCCGGCAATAATTTCATTTTATTAATAATAATTTATTGGTCCAGTAAATCATTTGTACATTGCACAGTTGACATTGGACAAGTTATATACTTAATACTTGTAATGCCTTCTCTTTGCAGCTCAGCAACAATCTAGAGAGCACTTATTTGCGGATTCTTTTTAATTTAGCAAAGAATACTGCTCTAACTCTAGATTTTAGATCTAGGTTTGTGTAAGACAGATTTTCTGGCTCCTACTTTGGCAATGATGGTTCAAATGGTTTGCATGATCTCCCTACAATTTGCGATATCTTGGGGCGAGTTTAGAGATAATTTTGGAATCTAATTTTTAGCCTTCTCGTTTTGATAGTTGTTTCATTCCTTCTTTGGCCTATTTTATTTTACTTCTGCAACACACTGTGCTTGATGTCATCTGGTGACTGCAGATTATTTGCTGTGAGACAAATTAGTGCAGGCTACTCAGAAAGAAGAGGTATCATGTGACATAACTACTCTGGTTCCCTTTGGTGTACAAATACTTTTTGTGGATGGAAAATTCAGAAGTTATTATTTTTATATAAGTTATATTTTGTTAGTAACTTATTTCTGTTTTCTAATAATAAATACAATTTTAATGAAGCTACTATCTGTTAATACAATAAATTTCACTTTATACTTTAAATATTCTTCAAAATATAGCTTTCATTAAAATTTTAGTGGTGTACAAATACTTTTTGTTGATTGTATTTGTTGCCGTAGAAACTTACAGCACTCAATATTACACAGACCAAGATTTATCTAAACTAGTACCTCATATTCATGACCAAAAGGTAATAGAAAAATATGCCTGTAGTTTGAATATTTTAGAACCGCTATGAATATAAATGACAATGGTTAGTTAAATCCATGTCATACTATAGTAAGATTTTAAAAATATTTTAATCAGAAAAAATTTTCCTTCTTGTATTTTTATCTGGCAAAGTTTATATAATTTACTTATTTTTTATTATTTTTTCAATAGGAAATCACATCTTGCTTATGTGTACAGGCATTTACACATTTCCCCCTAAGTCATTATTATATTACATTCAAAATTCTTAATCCATCACTTAACATGAAAATTTTTGAAAACCTTAATTATGGCACTCTATTGAAACATATATGCTTTGAACATCATTTTTGTTCTAGATTAATTAATAAATCTAAAACTATAAATAAATTGATATTTAAGATATTAAAATTAGATTTGAAGTCTTTAATTTATTCATATCCAAGTTATTTCCCAATTGAAGCAGTAGAATGTTTTTAAAATGGTTGAAATGTTTGCTAGCTAAAAATAAAACACAGTATGATCAAATATATAAGTAATGAACTCCAACTTGATGGGAGAGTGAGAATAAATTGTCATTAGAGGTGAATACAACCACAATTTAATCATTACAGTAGCTGTAATGGCATTCATGTTTTATAGGTAAAAATCAAACATTACTTCTGTACTGCAATGTTTAAGACAGATGGCTGGGGCATAGATCAACAGAATTTTCTAACGCTAAGCTGCAACATTTTATGAAAACAACTGAAGCTTACAAGAATGCAAATCCAAAGAGAAGAGATGCTGCAAGAACGTTTACCGTGAGTGTGATATCACATAATAATCTTTCTTCTTAAATGATTCTTGTATTCTCATTCATCTATTTTGTTGATAGTCATAATTATTATGCTTTCTGTTTTACATTTTCATAATGAGGAGAGAATGTGTTAAGGTATATCAGGAGTGCCCAGCTCCATATAAGATATTAATGCAATGTTGAAAGTAAGTAAAAACTATGGAATTCATAGATTTATTAAACATCTTATGCATCTGTAAAATCCTCACATGGGATTGCAATGTAAAATACACATTGGTATATAGGTTAACTAAAATCTTTATATTTGGGAAAAGTTTTGCATTACAATATATATTACAACTTTATATAGGATTATATCATACACTATAACACTATTGTCATGCAGACAAGTCCATTATTTAAACATCGGAAAATGATAATTTATGGACTATTTAGATATTTATTATGGGTACAAATTATTTACATGGGTACCTGGTATAATGTTAAAATATGCCTGAAATAACTTCCATATATTACTGTTCATTTTATCACTTCAGAAATTGTCAGTGACAAATTCTATGTTTATTAGATTTTATGACTACTTCATAGATTAATTTTATTTTTGATTATGTATTCTTTTAACTATAATTTACTTAAATCAAGAAAATAATATACAACAGTAAATGAATGAAACAGTTGAAATTATGCTCAAATAACCTCAGGGTTCAGAGAGTTCAGAGGTGTCTGATATTTGTCTTCTGAAGGTAAGAAAAAACCATGTAAGAAACTTTATCTATATAACCCCATCAAGATGCAAACTTAGGACTTGTGGCATATGAGATAAACACACTATCCCTACACCGCAGAGACAGGCACATAAATTTACAGAATCTGGTTAAAACTGAAAACTAAACCAACATGAATTCTGTAACTGATTTTATTTTTATATTTTATTTTATATTTTATTTAATGCACTCTTTGAAATCCTCTGACATTTGACTTCCTAAGAAAATTATTCCGCATAAATAGCATTTGAATGATAGCTCTGAATACCAATTTAAAAGTGCAGATTAAATGATAGTTCCATTCCACTACTGCACAGCCTTAAACTGGGCATAACCAAGTTTTGACCTTAGCTCCTCTTTATCAAGTTCATTTAATCACAATACCTGTATGTTAACAATCAGTCAAATAACGTTACAATTAACAAAACCAAATTTATAAGTCTCTGTATCACAGTTAAGATGACATCACTAGCAGTGCTGCCACTAATGAAGTATATAACATACAACTCATTCCCAATTTTGTCATGGGCTGTAGCAATAGAACATTTAACAATCAACACATTTAATAATTTCTTGTTATTTTTAAGTTCCTCTCTTTATTTTAATCTATATATTATCCTGCACTACCTTTCTCTACATTCAAACTCAAAATTTTCTTAAGATTTAATGAGCAGTTATCATTGTCCATTTGCATGTACAAATCTACACCCTAATTTACCAGAAAAAATGTGCACTAATTATTCAACATTTACCTTATATGAAACATGCTCTTTTCTGCCTTACAACTTCTATTAATTCCATGCTCATTTTCAACAAGTGACAATGCTCTACTATGGCTTTTTAGTGTTTGACTTCTAGTCATCACTGTAAATATTAACAGTTGAAATTCCTTTCTTGGAAGTGTTGAAAACAGTGTTGTTATGATAAATTAAATTTAAAGGGAGTCGATTAATGTCATTAATCGACTCCCTTTAAATTTAATTAACAGTTGAGTACATATTGTACCCCCTGTGGAATTGGAATGCACTGCTCATTCTTCACAGGGCAACCTGTTTCTCTGCTTTGAGAGCAGAATTAAAAATGACAACAGGTCATTTTTAATAACATGTAAATCATGTCTAAAGATTAAAAGAAAAGCAGCATTTTATATAATGATAACATAATGAAAGCACATTTCATAGATATATTTAATTAAACTGTATCCTTTCAAAAAATTTGTAAACATTCATATTATAATATTCCCAATTAAGAAACTTAAAAATCATGAATTTTAAACTTAGTTAAAATTAACTATAAATCAAACTAAAACACTGAAAATAGATTGCTTATACAAAACAAAATACAGAAAGTTGCATTAAATTCCAATACAATTACAAGAATAATAACATATCAAAAGTTAACAGAATTTTTTACATTTTACATAAGGAAAAAAAAAAAAGAAAGGAAGAAGGGAAAAGGTTGACTTAAAATGTAATCTAAATGGAACATAGATATTTCTGAATACCCATTTTGCACCTCTTGATTGGTTAATCACTAAGCACCAATTTTTGTATGACATTTAACTCCAACTTGCACAGTTTATAAACAAATAATATAGGATTTCCAGCCACATGACTCTCTTGTGATATTACGTAAGTGACATTCAGTGCAACTATATGTTTGAGAATGAAAAGAAAGAAAAAGAAAGAAAGAACACTAAGACTGTGATACCAATACATACACATCACTGAAAATGCAGTTATCTTCAACTATTTCTACAATATGCTTTGGACTTAGTTAAAAGCCATGCTGCTATTTAACATGTTTGTACTATCGAAGTTCATATACTTTGATCAGTCCTCTATTAAGTTTTATACAAAACAACAGTCACAATTATAGCATGCTTATTATTTTTACCTCCAAAAAGTAGAATACAACTAACAAAAATCTATCATGACATTCATATTTATTTTTGAATGATCAAAAATAAAAACTCAACCAGTCTGCGGAAAGCTCAATTTTTAAAAGTGACTGTAATTTTCAGCACCTCATTTTGTCATAATCACATTCAAAACCATGCTCTCATAAAAAGGGTCTCACAACAGAACAATACTAACATTTTAAAATCTGTATATTTCTACTTAATTGTAAATGAGAAAATATAGCATTCTGATATAACATATTTGCATACAGACAGAAAAATATTATAAATATACTTTCAAATAGGTATTCCTTCAAATAGGAGTTCTTAAAAAGCTCAGAGAATTGAGTATTGCCCATCCTATTCACTTAGCTTCTCTTTCTATTTACTTTTAGCATATCAGTGCTACAAACCTACTTTGTTCTTATTGTCACTAAAATGATTTAGGTTAACATTCAAGGTAAGTAAATTTAGCATTCTTTCAAGAGCATGTAAATACCTTTGGATTTAGCAGGTCATTTCTTTAATTTTAGTACCAATTTCACTATCTATCCAAATTCAGAAATGCTGGGAAGGCTGTGAAATCAAATTTGCAGATTACAATTTCCTAATCTAGGCTTCTATAATTCTTTAAGAATATAGCAAGTAGTAGTGATAGTGGTAATGACTGCTCATTAGTGAAAACTTTGGATAAAATCTTATCCAAACAGTGTGTTGAGAATTGGGATAAACTTATGTACCACAAATTAAAGGCAAGCATCCTACCACAAATTTGCCTGTAGACTCAGGGACAAATTTAAAAATGTTTTTTGTTTTTGCTGGAAGTCTGTTACTTCACTAGAATGAATTAGCTTTCCATGTGCTTGCAGCATGCACAGGAGCATTCTACAAAAGGCCTTATGAATATCCAGGATTAATTAGACACCAAAATTCTTTATCTTTTCAACTTATATATCAAACAGCTTTAGCAGTTTATTTAGGACATTAGCTTGTAAGCAGTAAAAATGAAGGGGATGTAAGTCTGAATTCTAATTAAACCATGCTACCTTGTTGACAATTATATAAAGCACACAGAATGTGGTTTTTCACTCTTAGTTTTCTTGGCTCACTTTGTGTAATATTGATATTTTGTTCAATGGAAAACCAGAAAGATTACTGTAATGTCTGACCGATACCTGTGTGTGCAAATGTATTAGTTATGAGCTGCTAGTTTCCAAAGACAATGGTGCTCATGTGCACCAAATAATGTTTGACAGGCAGGATTCTTAGAAACAAACTCTTTATCAGATGAAAAATCACTTCAAGGTCATGGAGAGTGCAATATGGAAAATCACTTCATAAAAGGGAGGAAAATGGCCTTGCTGAATACTAGTGTTGGCTCATCATATGCTGTGCTGACTTTTGGGAACCTTTATGCACGGAAGCCCAAATGACTGGTGAAGTGAAATTAAATAATGCTTGGAAATGGCTTTTAAACAGACAATGCTGAAGGTGAAGTATATCTACAGCATATTGTTGGGTTAAATTCAATAGAAAGAACGAAAGTGACAATGCATCAAATGCAGTAAACTACTGACAAAATCAAGTTGGCAATCCTCTGGGATCATAAATGACCAGTTTTGAGGCACAGTATGTTCAGAAGAAACAGTGTGATCAATACCACTTACATCTTCCAGAGGAACACTGTTTTTTAGAAACAATGAAGCATTTTGATAACATAGCTATATCCTGAACACATAAATAAGTGCCTGAATATTGCTAAAGCAATAATGCTTTTTATGCATAAGTTCAGACACTTACTCACTTTTCAAACCAGATCTTACATCATCATTTTTAGTTAAGAAACAACTGGATGGAAAAAATTTTCTGGAGCGACAACAAGAAGTTGGTAGTACTTGAGCAGCTGTTGATTTGCCCCTAAGTACTGCCTTTTTTATTTCCCCATGATATTTATTGCTTGTCTTGTACACTGAACTCACATAAAATATTTTTAACAGAGATAATGTAATTATATGAGTTTTCACATATTAAGATCTAAGAAATGGGTAGTGTATAAAATTCATCCATCCATATAAAGCAGATAAGGAAAATGTAGTTAGATGGGAGTCGACTATTATAATGACCTGGCTAACAATAGAGAACTTAAGTGAATAAAAAACAAAGTTTTGTGAACATGGAAATCTTTTTTACTGAAATTGTGCAATTCCATGTTCAGATAAATCTAACATACTGTTCTGAAACTTTGTCATCTGCCTATGTTCAAGATATATTTTGCTTCAGGCTTAGTTGTACGATTACAACACATTTAGATAATGGTTACTCCCCAACAACTCAAATACTTGTTGTTCCAAGTCAAGGACTTCCTGCAGATCTCCAGATTAAACAATTTAGTTTGCACGAAAATGGGATGTGCTGTGATGTAGATATCAATCAGGATACGGCTTGATGTCAGGAAATGGCTACCTTTGCCTTGCCATTAATTTGTGCCAGGGAAAGCTCTAATATGTAAAAATCAATAGGTGCAACTAAATTCATTGATGAAATAAGAATAACTTTTATTTAGCACTATATGATATATCAAATTTGGCACCAAGTTCTTTTTCATAATCAGGTAAACTACACATGTGAACAACTGTTCTAACACCATATACTATTAAATGACCTGCTTCATTTCTAAGATAATAAATTAAAAGAAGTAATAAAGAAATTAAAAAAAAATTACCTTATGTATAATTCAGATTTTGTGTATATGATAAGAGAAAAAGTAGGTTTATAATTTATTAATACCTAATATAAAGTTTGTTCAAATAATACTTTTATATTATTAAACACAATACTTCATGGTCAACTACTTGGAGAGATGACTAGCTTTATTTCAACTTCCTTCAATCTCTTTCTCTCTCCTATTCTACTGGCTCCATTTATTTCTTGTTACTTGCTACACGGTGAAATTTTGCTATACCTCCAGCACAAACATACCAATGATGGGCAATTTTTTACTTTAAATACTTGATGCAATTGGGTTTCAAAAGTGACATTTCAGATATTAATGATAAAACATATTCAATTTATGTTAATTTGTAGGTAAGATGAACATTTTTTCTTGGCAGTAACGTATTAAGGTCCTATTGCTTAAGATAAATTTATGGAATAAAATGTGTATGTGTTTATGAATATTCAAAGTCCTCTCAGAGCTCTTTAATGTGAAACTATTATCAAACACCAGACATTGTTTCTTCATATTAAAGCACATTATAACACTAGGACATTGTAATCACTTTTATACAGAGACAATACTTTAAAAATTCACTGCTGTTTACAAATTTGCTATTGTCTTCATAACTATTCAATGATGAGTAATACTTGCAAAATGAGAGATTCACATGATTAGAGGATGGTAACACATATACTTAATCTGGTGTATGAGGAGGTTCAGTGCTGAAATATGGTGCGGTGTGAGGCACCAGTAAAGTATGGCATACATCACAAACTTTTGAAGGCCGGTTATTAGGTCCACTAGTCACTGTACGTGACAGGCAGTTGACACAGAAGATTCGTCCACAATGACGGCAATGTTGCTGAAAGATTAAAAAAATATATATATTTATATAAGAAATGCTTAAGCAATACAGCATTCATTAGCTTTTAATAATTATTATAGCAAGCAACAAAATTTTGGGTGAAACAGAATATATATAAGTGACTATAAAACTGGAATTACCATGACCTGGGACTGATATAGTATTGTGCTTAAGAATTGAAAGAATATGCTGCTAGCTCTGGGAAAATAAATAAGTGTGCAAGGCAAATCAACAGTCTGATATAGAAATTAATTTCCTTCTAAGCAAAGATGAAATACCATTTACACATTTACTGCTGATTTCTCACGACAGTAGGAACAGTCTGGAATAACAATCTCCCATTCAAGTCTACGGATGGGGGCTGTATTTAAGGATTTGAACATACTGTAATGGAAAATCAAACTGCAAGAAGCAAAAGTAGCCACGTCATGCCTCAGGTTCCTTTCCAAAACTGGAAAGGAAGGTCTATCCCCAGGCACCCTAAACCAGTTATATAAAACTATCATCAGACCAACATTCACATACGCAGCAATTGCTTTATGGCCCATCACCTCTCAAAAAACAAAGGACAGTATCTCCAGGTTTGAACAGAAATGTTTGAGAATAGCTAGGAAGTTACCACCATGGTCCAGAAGCAATGAAATCCACGACATAGCAAAAACCGCAACAATAGAAGACACAATAAAGAAGAACACCACTAAATACATAGACAATGAAAGAGACGGACCACACAGGCAGGAGATCATCAACACTGCAAAACAATACAAGAGAACTCAAATATACCAGGAAAAGAATCCAAGCGACCCTCCCCTGTTAACCATCATCAGACAGCATGAAGAAGCAAAAGAGGAAGAAGAACGACAAATACAGCAACACCTACGACAACTCCTGCAATGACAAAGGTACAACCAAATATATATATATATATATATATATATATATATATATATATATATATATATATAATAATAATAATAATAATAATAATAAATAATAATAAAAAATAAATAATAAAAAAAGTTAATAAATATAAAAAATTAATAAATAAATAAAAAAATAATATTAAATATATATACAAATAAAATAGCATCAATAAAAATAAATAATAATAATAATAATAATAATAATAATAATAATAATAATAATAATAATAATAATAATAATAATAATAATAATAATAATAATAATAATAAAAACAGAGCCATCTCTCCCTCCCTCCAAACCAACAAGCATGCTGGCTGAAGAGGGCGAAATAAGCCCTGAAACAGCCTTGGGTGAGATAAATCCAGAATCCCCCTAGCAGCAGCAGCGGCAGCGGCAGCAGCAGCGGCGGTGGCAGCAGCAGCAGCAGCAGCAGTAAGAGCAGCAGCAGCAGCAGCAGGAGCAGGAGCAGGAGCAGGAGCAGGAGCAGGAGCAGTAGCAGTAGCAGTAGCAGTAGCAGTAGCAGTAGCAGTAGCAGTAGCAGTAGTAGTAGTAATGGAATGCCACAGGATTTAGTCAAGATAAGAAAGTAGAACTCCACAATTTACTGCATGAGGAAACTGATGCCTTGTTATCATGGAAGCATATATTTCAGAAGACCAAAAGAAGTATTACAAAATGAAAGGGTGAACAATTTACCTTCTTCCACAACTTAGACAGATTGCCAGTGAAATCTTAATTGAAGCAAGGGAAAATTTAGTATCAAAATTATTAAAATGATGAATGTCAATGATGAATGTCAATGATAAATTTTAGCACACTTAAACTTATGGAAAGAAAACAAACAATTCTCTATACATTTTGGCTGCAATTCTCCAAATAATGTATCAGAAGTGCATTTATTTTAATCTAACTCGAAAAACTACCAAAATGGAGATTTCAATGCCCACTCAAATACTGGGACAATGTAGATACCAATCTGGCAGAAGACTGGCTATATTCCAATAATATAGAATTAATGTTCAATGAAGACAACTGGTACATACAGCCATCATAATGGTTCAACATACAACCCAGATACTATACAAATATAATAATTTGTAACATAAAATTTCACTTGTAAGAAATGATGAACATTTTCATTTATTATAAGTGAAGTTTTATGATACACATTATTATATTTGTATAGTATTTGTTGCTTCACTGTAACAAGCTTCACATTTTATGTATCTATACAACCCAGATGTTTTTTGTTACATTCAGACTTAACAGATATAACATTAAATAATATTTCTGAAATTCTCCAACCTTTAAGCAACAATTGCTAACATAACATTGATAAACACAAGACAAAAACTAACAATAAAAGCTCTTGGAACTTTAAAAAATATAATTGAAAGGACAACAATCAGAATTAGAAAAACTAATGTCCTGTATAGTCAAAACTAACATTCTTCTAATAAAATCAATAACAATCTCTGCAAGCTTCTATTTACATACTGCAAAAAAACACTAAAGGAAAAGAGACTCTTTTGGTCTAAAGATTTAGAGACCTAAAAGAATTAATGATAATTGACTACAAAGTTAGCTGAAACACAAAGACCCCGAAAATATCTCTACTGAAAAATCAAAACAGCAAGTTCAAAAGGGAAATTTTCTGTACAAAAAGGAACCCCTATCGTAAATTTATGGAAACTATTAATTACAGGAAAGATAATAAAGTTATATACAAGTTTATTTCAACATATTATAAAGTAGACAATGTCCTTACTATTGTATACATAAGGAATTAACAGATAACCAGTAAATTGTCAATGCATTTAATTCAAATTTTACATCATTTAAAATTCCAAGAATACATAAAAAACAAGATAACTTAAAGAACAAAATAAAAATAAAAACTTAAACCTTATCACTTAAATTCAACAGAAGAAATACTCTGTCATTAATTTACAGCTCCTGAACTTGATATTTCTGAACAACCTAACAGCAAATAAAAAAAAGTTCATCCAGAATTCATAAAAAATTTAGGAGGAAAAAAAGCTAAAATCACATAGCGCAACTTCCAAATAATGTCTGGAAATCATCTGTACCATTCAACTGGAAAAAAGCTATTATCATTCCAATACTCAAACCAGGTAAATCAGCAGATGATATAAATAACTATGGACCTATATCATTAACCAGTCTTGTAGCAAACATTATGGAAAGAAAGTTTTCAGTCAGATTAAACTCTTCTATCACACTGCTAAGATGGCTTCCGGAAACATCATATAACCAGGTAATTGAACTTAGCCAAAAAATTAAAAAGGGATTTAATGGAAAAGAAGATACCTTAGCCATATTTGTTGATCTCAAATTATCAGATGATACTGTAAGGAGATGTAATCTTATCAAAAGGCTACAACAGACAGGAATTAAAGCTAATATTCTTCACTGGACATCAGAATTTGTCTCAGAAAGATAATTATGGTTCAACATCATCAAGTTTAAAAAAAAGGTTTACCTTATGGTGCAGTACTGAGCAACACTTTATTCAATATTTATGTAAATGATCTGCCCAAACAACTCCAACAAAGAGGCATCAACACTGCATTGTATGCAGATGATTTAGAGATTTGGAAATGAAATTAGACAAACTTGAAATCTGAAAGATAAATGTTTTAAATTCTCTGATTACACTTAAACAATGGTGTTATAAAAACCTCATGAAAGTAAACACTGTGAAAATTAACTTTTAGCTCTTTTCCCTAAAATTGAAACAACCGAATATTAGCACAAAAGTGAATCGAGAAGATATTGACACACTGCTTCACTCACACTGTTTTTTTCACTGTACTTCACTGTCTCTACGCTTCTTTCAAGTTTATACTTTAACCTAATATTACCTTAAGATCTATATGAATTTTCAAAGAGGTTAGCATTCTTACTGTATACAGATACCTTCCCTATGGTAATGCACAAGGGGAGGTCCCAGGCAGTGGAAAGTGAGTTTTCTCCGAGGCAACAAGGGAGATCCAGCAAGACCAGACTACGCACACCAGGCCACGCCAGTATGGTAAAACTCATCTCATATTACGAAGTAAAATTATGAACTTAAGCAGAAAGTTGAGGCAAATATATTTCTTTGTCTAGAAAAAATTGTTCACTAGTCCAAGGATATTTTTCTGATGCTCAAAACTCAAATTATGTAATTCATAAAATCAAAAATATTTATATCTTGTAAAAGTTAAGGATTTCAAGTAATCAATAAAGAATTGTCAGTTTGGTTAAAATTGTATTTTTAAATTATCAGGTATCCCTACTATAGTTTTCCAGACCCATTTGAAGCCTTCCACTGTACAAAGAAAAAATTAAATATTTTTATAAAGGCAGGGCACAACAGTAAAATAAGAAAATACATTCATACCCAAATAGCAATAAAATACTAAAAGACATAAATATAGTTAATTTAGAGGACAATAGAGCCAAATAAACTCAGCTATATTTTGTAATAAACTGAAGCTACTGACAGTGAAGCAATTCAAATATTATAAATAAACTACAACCCTTTATAATCAACTTCTTCTCTGTTACTTTTGGCCACTTCTAGTAGATGTTGAATGAGAAAGATAAACTTTCTGTTCACGAAAAAATGTTACATTTCAAATACAATAAATGCAAATTTACAAAACTTTTCAAGTACAAGGACAAGATAAGGGATGAGTGGATGAAAGGGGACAAGAAATAAAAGAAAGGCAAAGAAGAGGGGGAATGGAGAAATTAGTGAGATGTGCAGGAATGGTTCATAAATGTGCAAGCAAAAAGTGTGTCTTTGTCTGGACCCATGTCACACAGTGAGGCTTTAAAAGTCACTTAAACAGTTAAGAAATATGGAGTTTAAGACATTTACAACGCTACCGAGGCGGGCAGCTAGTCAGCTTCAAAGCTAAACACAGCATCATGTGGAATAAAGTGTATAGGGAATCTAAGGGTGTGGAGAAAAGTGTAATAACGGAATGAAAGACAAAGCTGCACCACCTAATTGTGAATTATGATCCAAAATGCCAGAGATACAGGTGTATTATATCATGCATTGGCTTCAAAATCTCTCGTAATTAGAGGTGAAAAGTATGTTGGCAGATAAACGTCCAAGGAAAGACTTATACTACTGTGCAGAAACATGCTGGTAAAAATAGATAAGCCACCAGTAACTGAAAGATGACAAAATATTGCCGTTTCAAAATTCTAAACATCAACAAGCTTCTATATCACATATTGGAGTCATATGGAGAAGCAATAAAAAGGTCTGGATGGTGAGTGGTCTCACGGAAAAGTGGCTGAGCTCTTATAATGCCAAAATTAAAAAAGAATTTTGCAAAGTGCTCCTTTCCCTAGACAATGCAACATACCATCCCAACAATAAGTTAATGAATGTAAAATTGACTTGGTTACCATCTAGTTCAGTCATTATCACACAACACACGGACCAGGGAGTTATTTAAACATACAAGACCCATAATAGGCAATATTTAATACATTCTCTTATTTTAAGTGCTGAAGAAGCTGAAAGTGCATTTGCTCCTCCACTGTCATTTATTTTGTCCTGGATGCAGTGAATTGGATTGGTCTGTAAGTAAGCGAGTTAAAATCCTAAACAAAGTTAAAACCCAAGTGCTTGAACAAAATGGGGTTTTGAGATGATGAAAAAGATGCTTTTGAACTCTGAAACTGAAGAAAATACAGCAGCAATTCTGAATTAATTAAAATCTGGAACATTTCATGTTGTCCAGAGTGGTGTTTCTCAAAGAGTGGTCCTCAAAACCCCGGGGATCCGCGAGAGGGTCCCGTAAGTCAAGATATAATGTTGAATTAAAACTATAGAAAACGTAGAATTGTATTTACTGAGCCATGGATCTGCTCAGTGCAGAACTACATACGTTTTACTTAACACTTTTTATGCAGCTATGTCGTAACGGTGTAACGCAGCTGAGAGGTGCAGTCAACGTGGGAGCATCTGGTACAGTGTTATAATAGCAGCGATGCAACCGTACTGAGCGTGAGCAGTTTGCTGCGGTGCGAGTGAAGTTAGCCTAGCCTAGCCTGTGTGCGCAGGTCTGAGTCAGTGCTGTCACTGGAGCCGGCTGCATGTATGCACTACAAACAAACACACAAACAAACCAGTCATTCTCGCTGTGTTGAAGCCAGTGATGATGTTACAGTCTGGATAAATCAAACATAAGCCTACAATAACTGGCGATCAAGAGGCAAGTTGTTGTAGTGAGCCTACTAGTTTAACTAGTTGCTGTTCTGCCGATCTGCGAAAAGTAAAACAGCGAAAATACAGAGAAAAATATTCAAGTTTCGGATTTGTTCGAGCTGGAACTGAAGATGAACAATAACCTCAATGTGTTTTGTGTTATGATGTACTGTCAGAAACGGAGAGAGCTGAAGATTAGAACATGGGTGTTGATTTGCAGCTGTACAGGATAAGAAATCGGAGTATTTGGAGGAAAGAAAAGGAAGAATAAGTACAAAGAGGAACTCAAGATACCAGTTCAACTATGGATAGCACTAGTATTAGCAGTCTTGCTAATATTAGGCAGAGTGGAACCAAACCCAGGACCAACGAACTTGAACCAAATTGCAGATATGTTAAAAAAGATGATGAAAGATTTAGCAGATGTAAAGAAGATGGGGATAGAAATAGGATCTAAATTGGACACAAATACCGAACAACTCGGAAGAGTAATTAAAGAATTAAAAGAAGACACTGAACAAAAATTTGCCGAATTCACAAGAACGATAGAAAAGGTAAAGAAGAAATGTGAAAATGGACAGCGCAAACTGAACCTCATTATATTTGGAGTAAAAGAAGACCTAAATAGGAGGTTGTACGAGATCATGGCAGAAATTTCGGAAAGAATACTAGAAATACCATTGCAAGGATGGGAGATTGTAGAAACATACAGATTAGGAAAAACAGGAATAGACAACGGACCAATACTTCTAAAAGTAGCTACACAGGAGATGAAATGGAGGATAATAAACAGTACAAAGAAGCTAAAAGGATCAGGAATTTACATAGAAAGGGATTACAGTGAGGAGGAACACAGATATAAGAAATCCTTATTTATAAAAATGAAGGAGACCAGGGACAAAGGAAAAAAGGCATACTTGAGGAGGCTTAATCTTTTTGTAAACAACGAGTGTTGGATTATCCATGTTAGAAGAGATGAGCAGAGAAAAACTGATATGCAACAGGATGAGATCCAGACAGCAGACAGATCAAAGGTTGTAGCCCAAGGAATGCAGAGTCAAATATCAGAAGATGCGAAGAAAGACAATGCTATACCTGATATTACACGTGGCGATGATGTAGCCACACTAGTAAGTGACGACATCCGGGGAAGTGACGGTAGTGATACATGGTGATGTAAGAGGTGCTGACATAACAGGTGACGTGTGTCAAGGTTACAATGAGAGACATCAAAGCATACTTACAAGTGCAGTGTTATGTTTCAAAGCTATGGTTGAGGCGCAAAGGGTTATAAAAGAAAGAAAGTTACAAATTATAGCAACGGGAGAAGGCAGTATTCTGCAAATTGGTGGAAACACAGAACAGTCAATAAGTGATGGTGGGGGTGGGAGGTTAACAAGGGGAAGAAAGGTAGACATGTTGAAGCAGAAAGACAGTGAAAACTTAAGATAGGGAAAGGGGATACCTATGATGTTTTGGAATGTGGAAGGTCTAAAAGCAACGTTAATAAGTGGGGAATTATATGTGGCAAAAGGGGTGGATGTCATTGGTTTAGTGGAAACATAGTTAAATGACAGAGAGTTAACTGAATTAAACGATTTCTTATGTGTTACTAAAGGTGCAAGTAAAGTATTTGGTAAGGGTAGGGCATCAGGAGGTATAATGTTTGCTATTGGAAATCACAAAGGTTTGGAAGTGAAAATAGAGAAAATTGAGAGTAAAAGTAAACAAGTAGTGTGGATACATATAAATAAAAAAAGAAATGGGGTTAAAGCAAGTTATGTCTTAGGATTAGCTTACCATTCTCCAGAAAGTTCACACTTTTTTGATGAAAAAAATTTATAACAACTTAGAGGCAGATATTGAGAAAGTTAAGGAATGCTATCCAGGTTCAAAAATAATAATTATGGGGGATTGGAATGCAAGAGTAGGAGAGGAAAAAATAAGAATAATTTATAAGGAAACAGAAAGCGAAAGAGATACAGATGAAATGTGGACAAGGAGAAGTGATAAGATATATAAGGAGGGAGCAAAACTTCTAGAGTTCTGTGAAAATAATAATTTACTTATATGTAATGGCACTTTAGGAATAGATGAAGCTTACTATACATTTGCGAATGCAAATCACCAATGTTATAGATCTAATAATTTGCAGTAATGAACTAGAGGAAAAGATTAAAACTTTTAGAGTGGGAAATGAACCTCTAAGTACTGCCATTTTCCAATTTATGTAGATCTAATGGCGGAAACACAAGAAATCTTAAGCCAGTAAATGGAAGGAGTAGTAAATTGATTCACGTCTTATAAATGGAAAGAATCAGAGGCCATAGAATTTCGGAGAGAAATAAACTCAAAAACAAGCAAAATTATGGAATTTGGGATAGTTATCATTAAAAGAAGGGAGAATAGAGAATGCCTTGGAACTGTTAGAGATGATCGTAAAAAGAGTAGGAGTTAAAATGGAGATGAAACAAAAGACTAACCTAAATATTAATAGCTGGTACCACGATGAATTTAGGAATGCGAAAAGAGAACTAGGGAAATTAATCGAAAAATGGTGAATCACAGAAAAAGATGAAGATAAACAATATTTTATATTATGTAGGTGGGGGTATAAGAAACTAATAGAGAGGAAAAGAAAAGAGTGGTTAGAAGCTAAGATTAAGAAAGTGAAAGAGACAGTGTTAGAAAAAGATTAAAAGAGAGTATGGGAAGCAATTAAGGAGATCAGTTAGAAAAGGAAATATTGATGAAAAGATAGCAGCTGCAGAGTGGGTTGAATACTTTACAAAGTTGATCGGCGAGCAACCTAAAGTTAGCTTTAAAAAATGGATTTGGGATGGGGAGGTGGCGCAAGATAATAAATAGGATGGGGAAATCACAGTAGACAAAGTGAATTTACAAGTAAAAAGGTTAAAAAGGTTAAAAAAGAACCAGGCTTTGATGGACTACCAGGAGAGTTCTGGAAGGAATATGACAAAACAAATGAAGGTGTAAGAGTTATGACGAAATTTCTAGAAAAAAAAACAAGGCAAGTGAATAGATTTCTGAAAAATTGGAAAGTGAGTATTATTGCACCAATTTACAAAGGAGAAGTTAGTAAACCGCAAAATTATGGGGGATCAGTTTACCAGCAATATTAGGGAAAATTTGCACAGGAATAATGTCAGAAAAATTGCAAAGATAGGCAGAGGCAGAAAAGAAGCTATCGGAATTTCAATCTGGATTCAGGAAAGGGAGAAGGACAATAGATAATGTACTAATTATTAGGAAAAGAGGGAGAGTGTATGTTTTCTGTAGATTTTGAATAGTGAGAGAAGCACTATGGTGGAAATTACAAAAGAAAGGAGTCAGCAAGAAATTTATTATAGGGCTAGAAAAAATTTATGAGGGAATAGTTTAGAACAAGAGTAGATAAAAATGGGATAACAGAATTAGTGGAGCAGAAAACGGGATTAAGACAAGGCTGTAAACTTAGCCCTATATTGTTCAACTTATTCACTGATGATATAATTGAGAGGGATGAAAAAAGTAACAATCATTGCCCAATTATTAGGAATAAGGTAATACCAGATACTATTTGCAGATGATTTGGTAATAGTATCTATAACAGTAATAGGATTACTGAGAGCAATAAATGAAATTAGCAGCTACTGTAAAGAATGGGGGATAAGAATCAAAGTCAAAAATAGTAGTGTTTAAACGGGGTGATAAGTTAAGAAAAGATGAAAAGTGGTATCTAAATGACCAAAAAGTGGAGGTGGTAAAGGAGTTTGAAGATAGCGATGTCTGGGGTAAGGAGCTGTAAATATAAATTACCAGATATGTCAGTAAAGTGGCATGAAAGAATCTATGAAGCAATAGTAGCATAAAAAATGACATATGGTGTGAAGTTGTGGGGGGCCAATGAGATAAGAAATCATGTTGAACATACATATGAACAGTTCTGTAAAGAGATACTAGGTTTGAATAAGTCAATGACAAATGAAGTAGCTAGACTGGAACTTGGAAGACCTTGTAGGAGTGGGGTAATTCTAGAAAGATGTTTAAAATATTGGTATAGTTGTATAAAAAGGATGATGATAATACATTAAAGATCTGCCTAGAACATCAGAAGAATTCAACATGTAAGAACAGCTGTTGGGCAGAGCTAGAGAGAACGCTGGTCAAAATAGGGATGGGGGATATCTGGCATGAGAGTGAAAGAAATGTAAAAGGTTTTTGGACAATTATTAAGAATAGGATAGAGGACATTGACAGACAAATAACGTGGGGAAATCTGATAAGTAAGAAACCACTAAATGTATACCTCAAAATAAAGACAGAAGGGGAAGGGAAACATATATAGACATATGTGATAGATATGAGGGGGAGGGTTTAGCATGGTTAAGGACAGGAGCCATACTGAGAGGGGATTCACCAAAGGAGTGCATTCTATGTGGAAATAAAATAAAATAAGCTTAGAACATTACGTAGTGGAGTGTAAAGAAATTGAAAACTGGAGGAAATTAATATGGGATAAGAACTGGGATAATAAAGGGGCTAACATAGTAACAATAAAAATGCTTACGTTGAAAAGAGAGAAAAGATTAAGGGAGGTGGGGAAATTTGCTGACAAAGTCAAAGATAAATGGTTGAGAAGGGCAAGGAAATAAGAGGTAGAGAAATGGAAGACAATCAGAACATTAGGTCAAGGTCGTATAAGGGCTAGGATAGACGTAAACGGTCAGGGAGCCAACACCACTATCAGCCCGTAATATAAGCAGCAGACAAATTTGTACATTGATTAGAATTGTAAAACTTGTAATTGAGATTGTAAGATATGGAAGTACAAATAACTATGTCTGGGGGGTTATAATCAAATAACTATGTAGGAGATTTTTTTATATGTGATGTAAACAAAAACTATGAATATGACATTTTTATTTATATTTTTCATTCAGATTTATCATTATTAAACTAACAAGAGATTGTATTTCATTATTAACTGCAATAATATCTAAAATCACATACACATAATTTTGTATAGCTTAACATTGTAATGCATTTAATCAGTTATATTATGGCAATGGCCAATTTGTACAGACTGATCATGCTTCAGAAAATTAGTTGTATTACCATATACTACCTATAATTACAGAAATTACAGAAAATTATGTACTGTCAAATGATGCAATAAAGCTTGCTAAGCTGCAAAGACATTTAGAGATGAAACATCTGGATTGCATTGGTAAGACACTTGATTATTTTAAAATAAAAAGTAAAGGGACGAAAATGAGTAAATCTAGAATAGAAAGAAATTTCTACTGGAACCAGTAGTGAAAAAGCAATACTACTTTCTATGAAGTAACGCTACTCATTGCTAAAAGTGGCAAGCCTTATAACATTGCTGAGGAATTAATATTGCCAGCAGCTAAAATGATGTGTAGCATAATGATTGGTCACTCAATTGCCAAAGAGCTGAACACAGTCCCACTATCAAATGACTCAGTTAAACGTAGAATTGTTGATATGTCTCAAAATGTCCTCGACTAGCTAATTATGAGGTTAAAGTCAACAACAATGTATGCTTTTACAACTTGACAAAAGTACTGATTTCACTGACAAGTCTCATTTGTTAGCTTTTGTATGTTACAAACCCGAGAAAGGCCTTGTTGAAGACCTATTGTTTTGTAAGGAAGTCTTGCATAATAATAATAATAATAATAATAATAATAATAATAATAATAATAATAATAATAATAATAATAATAATAATAATAATAATAATAATAATAATAATAATAATAATAATAATAATAATAATAATAATAATAATAATAATAATAATAATAATAATAATAATAATAATAATAATAATAATAATAATAATAATAATAATAATAATAATAATAATAATAATAATAATAATAATAATAATAATAATAATAATAATTTGTTTTTAATTACAAATTAAGGAATAAATTCAGCATGTCATATATACATAAATTTACATGAAAACAAAAATTAGTGTGGTTTCTGACTGCTGAGGATGTCTTTAATATACTTAATGGATTTATTTCAGAGCAAGTCTTGAGTCGAGAGTTTGTGTAGGCATAAGCCCCGATGAAGCCGCAGCAATGTCTGGATAAAACACTGGATTAAAAGCTCGATTTCAAGCTGTCAACCCTGAGATTAAGTGGACTTGTTGCTAGATACATAGAGAGGCGTTGGCTGTAAAAAAAAATTACGCCAATTTTGTGGGAAACATTAGAAGAGTATGTTAAAATTGTGAACTACATTAAAGTCCGTCCTCTTAACTCATAGATACTCAAGAAATTATGTGAAGAAATGGGAAGCAAACATAAACAACTGTTCTTGCACACAGACGTTTGCCGGCTTTCTTATGGAAATGTTCTTTCATGATTTTTTTTAATTATGGAGGCTATTTTTTGAAGACAGCAGCATGAAAAGTTTCCCCTCAGCAAACGACTGTGTGACTGGTTGTGCAAAGAGGCATATCTAGCTACTATCTTTTCACACTTAAATGAACTAAACCGAAAATTGCAAGGACCAAAACCAGATGTTTTCACGGTTCATGAGAAAATTGAAGCAATGATAGTAAAACTTCAAGTGTGGAAAGGTTGTGTAGAAAAGAAATCCTTAGGCATCTTTCCTATTTTGGAACAATTTCTGACTTCATCAGAAGAAACTTTGCCTAAAAATATTGAAGAAGCCATAGTAAACACCTGAATGGTCTATCAAAAACTTTGAGAAAGTACTTTTCAGTACCGGCAGATGATCAGAGTGAGTTGATAAAGTACCCTTTCCAGAGAAAAGACATTAACAGCATTGATAGCCATTCAGAAAAAGAATAGGACCAACTAATAGGATTATTTAACAGCAAACGATGGAAGGTTGTATACCAGGAAAATGAACTTGAAAAATTTTGGTTTCTGGCACAGAGTGAATTTAATGAACTTGCTACCAAAGCACTTAAGTATATTATGCTCTTCCCAACCATCTATCTGTGCGAACAAACGTTTTCAGTGTTGTGCAACACCAAGCCATTGAAAAGAAATGACTTGCCAATTAGAAACTGACTTAAGAGTAAAAATCACCAACATTAAGCCCAACTTAACTGAGCTTATTCAATCAAAAGAGCAGTTGCATTTTTCATATTAATATATTCCAATGAACAAAGTTTCAAGGTTTTTCCACATACACTTATTTTTTTAATAACCCAATACTATCTTTGTTGAAATATTCAAATGGTGGATTCAGAACATTATGAATAACCTTTTTATATGTATAAAAATGGTTTCTTTACATGGAAAACTAATTCATTTTTATAACATGTTGTGCCTAATGTTATTCATCCTTGGGTAATCCAAAGAGTGTGGTATTTCAAATTTATACTGATGTAAGACTACAGTTAAATAAAAACCTATTTAGGCAAACTTGTATAAAATTTACTTTAAAGTGAAAAAAAAAATTAAATAATATAACTTAAAAATATATATTCTTTTATTTAAAATACATTTTATACACAGGTTTATTTTATTTAGTTTAAATTTAAGTTTTTAATTTCTTGTTAATTAAATTTAAAACTAAATATACAAGAAAATATCTTAAATTATACATACAGTAATTTTTAAATTCCAGTTATAAAACTCAACCAAAAGTCGACTTGTTCATATAAACTGAATTGCCAAACTATGGGGGTTTGTGAACAAGTTGTTAGATGATAAAGGGGTCCTTGAGGCAGAAGAGGTTGAGAAACACTGGTCCAGAGGACTACAAGTGTCAACTAATACAATTTTTACTTTGGCAACAGAACTAATAGGATCATCAATGCAGAATATGATGAGGAAGCAAATACAGAAGAGAAAAAAATGAAGATGTCCTCACATGATTACACCTGAATAGCAATCACATACACCATATTGTGGAATTTGCAGAACATACTAATTCTCCCAATGTGTAGTGTTTAACGCCCACTTTTACTACATACGGCACCGCAGGCGGTGACACTGATGATACATGAGATGAAGATGGAGTACCGGTGGAATGAAATGGCGGGGGAAACTGGAGGTCCCGGAGAAAACCCGCCCCTGCGCCGTGTTGTCCACCACAAATCTCACTTTGAGGTCGCCTGGGAGCAAACCCGGGCCGCCTTGGTGAGAGCCAAGCGGTCTAACCACTGAGCCATGGCGCGACCTAATTCTCCCAAGCTGTTGACACTATTTATAGTGTAAAACACTGCATAGAGAAAACAACTGTGAACAGAAAATTCAAATAGACTCTCTCCTACATATGTGGTGAAAAAAGTGAGATATATGGCAATTAAATGAGGTATAACATCAGAAACTCCTTATATAAATTATAATTCATCCCAATATATGTGTTAAGTGTGATTAATGTGATATCAACTCAACAGAGGGTGAAGGTGAAGCAGGTATATAAAAAATGTTGGTGATAAAAATGGAAGATCTGATAATAGGACCAGTTTGAATGGGCAGATAAGATAACGGGGGAGAAATACTTTGTTGGGCAGGAAATGCAAGAAATGAGAAAAATAATAAGTATGGAGGGATGCAAAAGGAGAATGGAGAACAGAAGAAGGATGTGACATTAAACATAAGGAACCTATGAATGCAAATAAATCTGAAGAAATCTGAATGTGACAAGACAAAGCAAGTGGGGTATGAGAATGTGAAAGAAAGGGAAAGAAAAAGATTGGTGATAAGTGTAGTGATGCAATGAATAATGGATTATCTTGATTGCGAAGGAAAGTGGGAAAGAAAGGCAATAAAATGGTAAGAAAAATTTCAAAAATACAAAGAAACTATTGAAGAAACTAAGAATTAAACAGAAGTTAGCAAAAAAGTTAGTTAGAAATAACAGTATATGAAGTAATAAACTTTGGTCAGGGAAAGACGAAATTTTGGTAATTAGAGAAAAACTGATATTAGACGAAGTGAGAAAATCAACAGAAGTGAGACTATAATGAAATTATGAAATTGAGTTAGAGAACATTAGGGAAGTGTATAATGAAAATTGAATAATAAGAATGAAGTAGCGAAGATAAGTTAAGGTGGGAAAGTGAATAAAGCAGAAGATAAAAATAGAAATCAAAGAGGAGAATAGGAGGAAAATAGATTAGAGAAAAGGTGGAAATAAATGAGTGAAAATGGAATTTGGAGAGGTAGAAGGGTCACCATATGAAATAAAACCACAGTGTTCAGCTGTATGGGACCCTAAAATAAATGTTAAGTACTCTTATTAAAGGAAAACTTTAATATGTGTAAATGCAAATGCAACCAAATGTAGTTAATAAGTTTATTAATTCATTCATTCACAGTATGATACTGTAGTATTCTACAGTACAAACTACCCACAATGAGTGAACATGATCTACTGTATAGGAGTTAAAATACGTAATTATGTATGTACATAATTATCATACCTATTTATAATACTGGTAATTGATATTTATATAGCATATCACATTTTGTGTAATCCAGAAACTTGCACAATTTGGAAAATTGTTTTGTTTCCATATGATTCCACTTTGAGCAAGTTTTACTATATAACCATAGTAGCTTGAACATCCAACATAATTACTTACATTTTCATGGCATCACAAAATAACAATGAAATAGAGTTCATGTAATGTATATTTTGAGGCTTTCATCACCAGCATCTAGATGACTGAACATACCGTCCAGGCCTGTAATATTTGTTGATCTTCTCTTCGACATCGACTGATGATAACAGTTAAATTTGGTCTTTCTTTTGTTTTGACTTCCTTGTGTTTCCTAGTAATTTGCTCATGTTAGTTCTAAGAATAAACAAAGTTATACTGAGGTTATTTAAAATGCTATTATTTCATCTTAGTGAAATGTTTTTCTGTAAAGTGACGAGGTGTATAATACAGCATGGAAGTTACTTACATTATGAGAAACCATCATAAACTAGTACTTGTGGTTATTCAATAGTGCTTTTGCACAATATTTTCTCAGTATTTTTATTATGTATATATATTTATGATGTCCTGAAAATTTTAGTTAACTCAAAGAGCCTTGTGTAATAGTTTTTAAATGCCTACATAGAAATGCAAGTCTACAGGCAAGTACAACTTGAGCTAAGTGTTGTATGGATAAACTGTCAAACCATGGCAATGTCAGCTATTTAATGACATTAACCTTAATCATATTAAATTTCTATGGGTACCACTTAAAAGAAGTTTCAATACTTTTAAGGGCTCTGGAGTATCATTAGGAAGCTAAGTAAATAGTACATGTCATTACTAATAGGTAATTAGATTATAATCAAATCCACTCATGACCTCTCTCTACTGCGCAAGACGGCCAACAGTTTCCAGGGTATTTATGCTGGCAGAGGCGGACTAAAATTCTTATTTTATAATAAATGCTGAAAATGTTGACCTTCTACTCTCAAACAGGCAGCATATTTTGTGTAAATATTCTCGTTCACTCTCCGAAGCTCAGTAGCAGATATTCTTGTGATTTCTTGCACAAGCCTTTCCCTAAGTTCCTGTAGTGTGCGAAGATTGGAATGATACACTCTGTCATTTAAAGAGCTCCATAAATAAAAGTCACATCTCGTTAGGTCAGGAGAACAAGGCAGTCACAAACCAACACCAATTATTCTATCATCAAACACCTCTCTTACTGCATTTAATGATTTGGTAGCCAAATGTGCTGTTGCAGAATCATGTTGGAACCAACCATAAAATTTCTCTTATTCTGTCAAGCGATTGAAAAATGACCTCAGAATTAACCTCTGATATCGCTCTGCATTTATTGTTTCATCAAAGAACATGGGCTCTATTATTAAATTTTAGTTGAGTCGTATTTTTTACACATCTGCTTCACTTTCGTACCTATTTTGAGGACATGTTTCGGAAATCATCGTTTGCATCTACGGCTCTTATGCGACTGAAGCTTGATCCAGCGGTGTGGGTAATTCTGGGGTTGCTGCTGCCATCTGTTGATTTAGTGATGAACTTAAATGTGGGATTCTCTTCTGGCGGGATTTCAAAGTTCATTAGTTGGTTTTTATGTTTTTCTATGTATATCCTCTCCCATATGACGAGTTCACTATGTTTTTGTACGTATTTTAGTAATTCTGTGCTATCTTCAATTTCATGATTTTCAGACCAGAAATGAGCTGCTATTGCGGACTTATCAATATTTTTGTATCTTAAGTGCCTGAAGTGTTCTTTCTTTCTAGTGCCTATGTTTCTTTTTGTCCTCCCTATGTAAATTTTTTCACAGTCTTTACACTTAATCTTGTAAATGCCTGACTTTTCCTCTGGTTTTATCTTATCAGTATTATTACTGTGAAGTAGGTTTTTAATGTTATAATTGTTTTTTGGTGCCAATGTTATATTGTATTTCTTGAATATTTTTTGGAACTTTTTTGTGGCCCAGGGGTGGTAAGTAAATTTAGCAAATCTAATTTCTTGTTTTATTGGTGTGAGAGCTGTGATCTGTTTTAATCTCTTTTGAAGTTTGAATAATTTTAGTTTTTTATCTACAGGGTTTTTTCGATATCCATTTTTTAATTGCAGTTTTTAAGATTTGATGGTATTCGTTTTGATATTCTTGCTGGCTGAGAGGTAGATTTACTAATCTGTGTGTGAGACTGTTGATGGTTGCATGTTTGTGTGGAATTGGGTTGAAACTATTTGCTTTGATGTAATTATCTGTGTGTGTTGCTTTTCTATGGATGCCAAATTCTAGTTTTTCATTGCTTTTTTTGATTTTAAGGTCTAAAAAAGGTAGAGTACAGTCCTCTTCAGTTTCCACTGTGAATTGTATGCTGGGTTCTTGCAGGTTGAGTAGTTTCAAAGCATCATCTATTTGCTTGTAGGGCACTATTGCAAAGATGTCGTCTACGTATCTGTACCATGTTTTAAACATATGAGGGAAGGCTTTAGTAATATGTGTTTCGAAAAAGCTCATGTATAGATTGGCCAAAAATGGTGATAGCGGGCTTCCCATAGCTAGTCCTGAAATTTGTTTATAATATTTTCCATCGAAGACAAAATAATTTTGATGTATACATAATTCCGTCATTGCCAAATATTCTTCTATTGCATTGGCATCTAGGTTTATAGAATTTAGCCATTTTTTCAGTTGAATCAAAAGTTTGTCTAATGGAATGCTAGGGAAGAGGGAGCGGACATCAAAGGATACTAAAGTCTCATGAGGTTTTAGTTTAATATTTTGAATTTTTTCTACCAGGTCTAAAGAGTTTTTTATACTCAGAGTATGGAATTGTGGAAAGGACTGAAATTTTTTGGACAGCCATTTTGCCAGAAGGTAAGTAGGAGTGTTTATATTATTTACAATGGGTCTCATGGGTATGTTGGGTTTGTGTATTTTAGGCAAACCATATAGTCTTGCAAGGGTAGGGTTGTCCGGTTTGATAGTTTTTTGTTCTGCAGTTGTTAAAATTTTACTATTAATGATGGTTTTTTGTACATCTTTTATGCATCGGTTGAGTGGATTAGAATCTATTTCCTGGAATTCTTTTTGTTGTAGTAACTCTAACATTTTTTCTTTGTATGTAGCTGTATCTAAGATTACTATTTTGTTCCCTTTATCAGCCCTTGAGAAGATTACATCCTTTTTCCTTAAAGATTTAATTATCTGAATTTGTTTCAAATGTTTTATTGGCTTTTTATTTATTAAGTTTTCCAATATAGGAGCTGATTTTTTCCTAATTATATTTTTGTCCATGGTTTCCAAGCCTTCTACTGCTAATTCTATATCTACAATGAATTCATCCGGGTTGCTGGAGTATGTTATACATGTTTTTAGGCCTTGGTTAAGTACATCTATTTCTTCATTTTTAAAATTTTGCTTTGAGAGATTAATTACATTGTCTAGGGATGTGTTCTTTGCTGAAATTTTGTTATGTTTTGGTTGCCAATGATTATGATTATGTTTTAGTTTCTTATTTTGACGATAAACTTTCTCTTTGACTTTATAATTTATATGTTCAAATGATTTGGTTTCTAAGTGGTCCCATGCTGTGTTTCCTAGTAATTTTACAAGTTTCAAATGTAGGTTGTACAAAGAGAGGTCTATATTAGTTAGTTTTCTGTAGTGATTTGCTTTTTCGGATTTTAACATGGCTTTTTCAGCAGCTAATTGTTCTATACTGTTGTTAAATTTTACTATTTGTATACATGTATTTGTATGTATACATCAAAATTATTTTGTCTTCGATGGAAAATATTATAAACAAATTTCAGGACTAGCTATGGGAAGCCCGCTATCACCATTTTCGGCCAATCTATACATGAGCTTTTTCGAAACACATATAACTAAAGCCTTCCCTCATATGTTTAAAACATGGTACAGATACGTAGACGACATCTTTGCAATAGTGCCCTACAAACAAATAGATGATGCTTTGAAACTACTCAACCTGCAAGAACCCAGCATACAATTCACAGTGGAAACTGAAGAGGACTGTACTCTACCTTTTTTAGACCTTAAAATCAAAAAAAGCAATGAAAAACTAGAATTTGGCATCCATAGAACAGCAACACACACAGATAATTACATCAAAGCAAATAGTTTCAACCCAATTCCACACAAACATGCAACCATCAACAGTCTCACACACAGATTAGTAAATCTACCTCTCAGCCAGCAAGAATATCAAAACGAATACCATCAAATCTTAAAAACTGCAATTAAAAATGGATATGGAAAAAACCTTGTAGATAAAAAACTAAAATTATTCAAACTTCAAAAGAGATTAAAACAGATCACAGCTCTCACACCAATAAAACAAGAAATTAGATTTGCTAAATTTACTTACCACCCCTGGGCCACAAAAAAGTTCCAAAAAATATTCAAGAAATACAATATAACATTGGCACCAAAAAACAATTATAACATTAAAAACCTACTTCACAGTAATAATACTGATAAGATAAAACCAGAGGAAAAGTCAGGCATTTACAAGATTAAGTGTAAAGACTGTGAAAAAATTTACATAGGGAGGACAAAAAGAAACATAGGCACTAGAAAGAAAGAACACTTCAGGCACTTAAGATACAAAAATATTGATAAGTCCGCAATAGCAGCTCATTTCTGGTTTGAAAATCATGAAATTGAAGATAGCACAGAATTACTAAAATACGTACAAAAATATAGTGAACTCGTCATATGGGAGAGGATATACATAGAAAAACATAAAAACCAACTAATGAACTTTGAAATCCCGCCAGAAGAGAATCCCACATTTAAGTTCATCACTAAATCAATAGATGGCAGCAGCAACCCCAGAATTACCCACACCGCTGGATCAAGCTTCAGTCGCATAAGAGCCGTAGATGCAAACGATGATTTGCGAAACATGTCCTCAAAATAGGTACGAAAGTGAAGCAAATGTGCAAAAAATACGACTCATCTAAAATTTAATAATTTTTTGCTTCACTGTGGTGTTCCAATACAGTTAAATCTTGATATGGACTCTATTATTCTTCTAGCACTTGCCACACACCACACTCCAATTTTCTGATCATAATGAGGCATTTCATCCAGTAGCACAGGTTTTTCTGAAGCCCATTATCGACCATTGTGAGTATTCACACGTCCAGTTAAGTGAAACCAAGATTCATCAGCAGGAAAAAGGAAAGAGGTAAAAAAAAAAAACTGTTATTCAATGAAACCCCTTTAGACGGATTGGAAAAACAAGTTGCAATAATTCACATGTTAGCAGGATCATTTTGCTTTAACACTTGCACACCTATGTAGCAATAAGGGCTTCAGTTTCAACAGACATGTAGCATTTCTTGCAGAAGATTGAGATACACCTATTTGCTGCACTAGTTTTTTCAGCAATTTTCGAGACAAATGCCCCAAAGCAGCACCAATATCATCCAGTTTACTTTCAGTTAACACTGACCTCTTCCTCGAATGTTGCTTATCCAACACTGAATCCGAAGCTTCAAAATTATTTATGACCGCAAGTACAGTTGAGCTTCAGCAACTCCCTGTGCACATAGCGAGTAGATTCATGTTTAAAGTAAACTTTACAAATAAACATACATTCTTTCACAGATATGTGACACATCATATTACTACATGAAAGAGACACCTGACTCACACTGAGTGACTGCACTGAATGACGTAGCAATACCGGTGAAAGTTGGTGCCGGCATATTTTTGTGCAGGAATTGTCAGTACAAAGTCTCGGCAGCCAGCACGTGAGTAGTGAAGGAGAGAATGGCTTTGATTATAATTTAAATACCCTATATAAATACTGGATTACACAAAAACTATTGACTTAATGGTAACCCAACCAAATTTGGGATGGTTATATATGCTTTGTGTTTCTAAAAATAATGATTACAAAAATAAAAAAGTTAATGTTTGCTTTAAGTTGTGTAAACGTGATATAAGTGACACCCTGCTTCTTAACTTAATATGTCATAGTACATATGTGCTTTCCTTTTGTGATATTCATGGTTGTTCAACAGATCTTTTGCATAAGTTTTCACTCTGTTTTTATTTAGTTTATTTTTTGTTCTTTATAGATTCTAAGAGTTTTAATTAACTCTTTGTTTAAGTGTTGTAATAATTTTTAAATGTCTCTAAAGAAGGTAAGATTACTGATAAGTGCAATTTAAGTCTAAAAGTTGTAGAGATAGTTCATCAAACCATGTGCAACATCAAGTATTTCAGTCAATAATCAATGAAAAGTAACAAGTTACTAGCTCAAAAGGAGAGGCCACACCAGAGTATAAAAATGTTCCTTTTAATTAAAAACAACTTAAAGCTTTAAACTGATGTTTGTTCATATACATACCTTACTGCGGGTGAAAGTGAATCCAATTTTACAGTTTTGGCATTCTTCTATGTCTTCGTCATGTTGCCACCTTACTTGTGTGTCAGCTTCTCGTATACGTTCAAGCTGAACTTGCAATGACTGAGACAAGCGAACAAAGTCCTTCTGCACAGCCTCACTGTTATCAAGCTCTTGTTGAAGGGATGCTACTTGACCTTTCAGCTCTGCAATTTGCTCCTCTTGTTGCTTCTATACATATCAGGAATGAGTAGGAAATTAAGTCAATATTGTAACTGAACAATACAGGGTTACTACAAATGATTCATTCATTTTCAAACTGCAATATTTTCCTAAGTATTACACTTAAAACAATGGTTTATACATCAAAATAACTGGAAACTCGCCAAATTTGTGTACGTTATGCCAGATGACAGCATGACACAGTGGAAAGGAAGTCAACGGGTGGGGAAGGATATGCCTTCACAAAATGGCGGCAAAACAACAAAAGAATTTTCGTGTATTGGAATATGCGAGGTGTACATCTATTACAGCACTACAACTTGCATTCAGAAGGAACTATAAACAAGAATTGACGTGTAAACAAAGCATTTTGCAGTGGCATTGGCAATTTAGGGACATTGGTTATCTGTGTAAAGGGAAATCTATTGGTTGACCAAAAGTACCAGATGAAACAGTGGAGAGAGTTAAAAAAACATTTGTCCGTAGTCCATACATTGGAAACCCTATCATGAACAGCTCCTGTAACAATTGAAGCCTGAAGATTACAGCCGGCACCTGCAATTTTGCTCCACAATGCAAGAAGCAATGATGGATAAAGATTTCGCTGCCAAGTTGAAATTAAGTGACGAATGCATGTTCCATTTGTTGGGGATTGTTAATCATCATAATGTGAGGATCTGGGAGACTCAAAGTCCTCATGCATTTGTAACAATTGAACGAGATTTGCCAAAGCTAAAGTTTCCTCTACGATGTCACACAGAAAGTTATATGGACCATTTTTCTTTTGTGAAAAAACTGCTACGGGTATATCTTACCAGGATATACCACAACTGAATAATGATTCTGGCAATTTTGTACTCCAACAAGGTGGGGCACCTCCTCACTGGAAGTGTGATGTTCGTGAGTACCTGAACCATGAACTTCTGCATTGTTGGATTGGGCATGTTAGTGCAGATGATATATAAGAATTGGATAACGGAATTAGTGGAACAGAAAATGGGATTAAGACAAGGCTGTAAACTTAGCCCTATATTATTCAACTTGTTCATTGATGATATAATTGAGAGGGTTAAAAAAGGTAACAACCATTGCCCAATTATTAGGAGTAAGGTAATACCAGGGTTACTATTTGCAGATGATTTGGTAATAGCATCTATAACAGTGATAGGATTACAGAGAGCAATAAATGAAATTAGCAGCTACTGTAAGGACATAAGAATCAATAATGTCAAAAATAGTAGTGTTTAAGAAGGGTGATAAGAACTGGGATAGTAAAGGGGCTTACGTAGTAACAATAAAAAGGCTTACGTTGAAAAGAGAGAAAAGAATAAGGAAGATGGGGAAATTTGCTGACAAAATCAAAGAGAAATGGTTGAGGACAAGGAAACAAGAGGTAGAGAAATAGAAGAACATTAGATCAAGGTCGTATAAGGGCTAGGATAGAGGTAAACAGTCAGGGAGCCAACACCACTATCAGCCCATAATATAAGTAGCGGACAAATTTGAACCTAGTTTAGAATTGTAAAACTTGTAATTGAGATTGTAAGATATGGAAGTACAAATAATTTTTTATCATCATCATCGTCCGCTTTGGTAGCGTGGTGGTAGCATGTCTGCCTCATGTTCAAGAGGTCCCAAGTTCGAATCTCGGTCAGGGTGAGTTACCTGGATAAGGCATTTTCCGGGGTTTTCCATAAGACGAATGTCAGGTAACTCTAAGCTCCATGGACCCCGGACTCATTTGAGCATCATTTCATCCATTCCATTCATCGTCCGATATAACTTAATGTTGGAGGATGTAAAAAAAGAAAAAAAAAAGAAAAAAGAAAAAAAAAATCATCATCATCATAATTTTTAAATCTAATGAGCATGCCCCATCACATCAGCGATACTACATGCCTTGTTCTTAATAACTGCAATCAGTTTGTTTTAATATACATATACACACTCATTGATTACTGCGTTTATCTTCCTCACTTGTTCATAGTTTATTACTTGTTTATTTCTTTTTATATCACATCACTGTATTAATTCACTGTTCTCCTGTAGTCACTTTAATATTTCATTTTAATTCATCATAGTTAATGCTCTGAATACAAGTCTTGAAAGCTCTAATGTTGCTTGTGATTAACTGCTCTTTTGTCACTGGCCATTTGTAGCTATTGGATTCGATGGTTCTCTTCATTATGTCCCTTTGTTGTTTTAGTTTGCAGCATTGATACATGAGATGTTCCACTGTTTGCTGTTCTTGTAGGCAGATGCAGGTTGGGTCCTGTATTATTCCAAGTCTGTGCAGCTATGATTTTGTTAATCCATGCCCAGTAATCATTGCTGTCAGAGCGAAATTTAAATTAATTTGTGTTCTCATTCTTTCTTTGACTGATGGAATGAACTCCTTGCAGATGGCTCCCTTTGTTGTATTAGTCCACTCTTCTTGCCACTTCTGCATCCCTTGTTCTTGAATTTCACCGACAATTGTTGTTTTTGGTTTTTTGCTGTATGCATAGTCAGTCCCATTATCAAGTGCAGCCTCCTTAGCAAGTTTATCAGCTAATTCATTACCAACAAATCCAGCATGTGCTTTGATCCTGGCAAAATGTATTATTCACTTCTGTTCTGTGAGTCTTCTGAGTTTATTTTGAATTTCTTCTATTAGATGAATATGTTTTGGATTGTTTCGGATTAGATCTAAAGTTATTTTGCTATCTGAATATACTGCAGCTGTCCTTTCTTGTAGTTGTATGTTCATGTCCTCAAGTGTTGTTAATGCTCTAAGGATTGCCACTTGTTCAGCTTGGCTATTTGAGCATCTGTCGTGTAATTTTGCTTTGATTCTGTGTGAAATCTCGCCTTGTTTAAATATTATTGCTGCTGCTCCAACCTTGCCTTGGATTTTGCTACCATCTGCGAAGATTTCTATTTCATAATATTTGTTGTGAATAACTTCTTCCATAAGTATACCTCTGCTGGATGTGGGCAGTTTGCTATTTGTAAAGGTGCATCATAATCTGCTGATTCTGGTGTCCTTCCATGTGTTATCTTGTAAGTTTTGGCTGTTTCTTCTATTGTAATGTAGATAGGTTTCACTCCAGCTACAACACATGAAGCTTTGAAAGATATGGTTCTATGGGCTTTGGCAATTTTGATGTTTATTATTCTCTGGGTTCTTTGAAGTATCTTTATGTTCTTTTTTTCTCTCTAGTGTCTGCTTCCAGACTGGGGAACCAAATGTTAGTATAGGTGCAATTGCATCTCTGTAGATTTGCGGCCAAGGCCCCACTGTAGTTTTGCTACTTTGCTTAACATATTTGTTAGTAGGAGTGCCTTCTCTGTTGTGTTGTTAATGTGTCTATTAAAGATGAGTTTTTCATCTAGGGTTATCCCTAAATATCTAAGTTCTCTGACCTGTTCAAGTAGTTTGTAGTTCAAATATATCCTGATTGGTGCATTACGAGCTTTCCACTTTTGATTTTGAGTCATTAAATGTGTATAGAAAATGAGTAGTTGTCAAACATTTTTATGATTACTCACTCAGATGAGATGTTCTTCATATCCCCAAAAGCGCTTTTCGATCAGGTTTTGATCATCTTCAGTGTGTGTTGACCAGCTCATCTGAGTGAGTAATCATAAAAATGTTTGACAACTACTCATTTTCTATACAAGAAATATCTCACTTTTAATAACTTGACTATGTCTTCTTTAAAAAAAAAAACATTAAATGTGTGTTGGTTCTGCTTAGCCCAGATTTCTATTTTTTAAGTCTGAATTTGCCTAGTTTTCTGCTTCTTTGTTGCTGTTACCTTTTGTAAGTAATAGTAGATCATCTGCAAATGCTACTATCTTTATATGCGTTTGGAGGAATTTAGTAACAGTGACATCAAAATTAATCTCAAAAACTATTTATAGTTGGTTTATTTGATACTCGTCACTTACTTGTTTATATTAATGCAATTATTTATTCTCATTAATATAAACAAGTGGCGAGTATCAATAAACCAACTGTAAATAGTTTTTGAGGCTACTATCTTTGTTGTGTAAGTTCAATGTTGAGAAGTGAGTTATACATTATGTTCCATAGACCGGGGCCACAGCTTGAGCCTTGTGGGCATCCCCTGGTTACCTCCTTTGTGATCTTGCATTCATTTGTTTGTAAGGTAGCTGTTCTGTTGCTGAAGTAGCTACTTGTCAGCATATACAAGTTTTTAGGATACTGAAGTTCTTTAAGGTTAAGTAAGATGCATGGCCACCAGGCTGAATCAAATGCCCCACGGACATCTAAGTTAACAACTACGACACATTTTGTTTGTTTGTAGGCTTTCCTCTGAAAAGTGTTTTACGGCCATGACTTCATCTACTCTTCCTTTCTGAGGTGTGAAGCCAAACTGATTTGAATGCATCAAGTTGTTGGTGTTGATGCGATATTATATTCTGTTAATCAAAAGTTTCTCCAATACCTTTCCTCCCACATTTAGAAGACTGATTTGCCGGTACTTTGTTACTTCTTTGCTGTGTTCTTTTCCTGGTTTAACTATAGGTAAAATATTGGACCTCTTCCATTGTTTTGGGAAGCAGCCTTTTTCACGACAATTGTTGTATGCTGCAGTGAGAAAACATGAGAAGCTGTTGAACATTTGCAGAAGGATTTCACTTGTTATCCCAGCTTCTCCTGGAGCTTTGTTGGGATTGAAGCTCTTTATTGCTACTCTTATTTCCTCTTTGGTAATTTTTTTGTTGTCATCAGTGGTAGGAGGTTCCTTAGCTATTATTCGTATATTATGTTGCTGTTCGGTGTCATCGTCTTCATCTTCAGGAGTAAAGTAATTATTATTATTATTATTATTATTATTATTATTATGAATATAGTGCAGATGATCAGGCTTGGTTTCCTTGGTCCCTGAGGTCACATGACCTATCACCGTGACTTTTACCTCTGGGGGTACCTTAAGGATCGTGTCTACATACCTCCACTACCAAAAAAAGTCTTCATAAAGAAATATGAAATAAAACTGTTTAATTTCAACACTACCTTTGATGAAAACCCAAACTTCAAGTTCATCAAGATACCGACAGAGATGCACCTGTCGCCTCCAATAAGTTCACCAAACCAATGTCCATTAGTCGACAACAGCTGATGATGTTAGGAAGATCCTAACGAAACGCGTTCTAGGAGCAATAAATGGAGCATTGAGTATTAGTTCGACTCAAAATTATATTAATGTTAACTTCTTTTGTTTTTGCCATACCTGGTGATTTATTTTAATACCTAAATAAATAAAATCATTAATAATCTAGATATATGGAATAAAACAAAGTATTTCAGAAAGTGGAGTGCCGCTGTTACTAAATTTATAGACTTTTCTCCATTTACAATTTTCTCCACTTGTAAGTGGAGAAAAGTGTATACAAGGTTGACTCATTTGCCTAATTTTAGTAAAAATCTAGATGTTTTTCCGTGCCATTGTTCATGTTTCGTCATTTTGTAATTTTGTATCTTTCTTACATACCTTTTGTCTTCTGATTCACTACACAGCCCCATTCCTTACAATAACTGTTTCCTTTATGACCTTGCTAAGACCAACCATTATGAAAAAACTTACTAAGTCATCAAACGACGACCTCGAATTTCTTTACCTCTTATTACTGGCATATGTTCATTAACTAATTTCAGGTGATCAATTAAAACATGTATAAATAAATTAAAATTCTGGTTGTGACAACATCGGTACCAACATTGGAATGTGTATTTATGCCAGATTAAAGCAAAGAAACTTATATGTTATTCAGTTATTCAATTAATTACCCTGGGGCCACCAGCTCGCAGACAGACAGTATGTTTCCTTTGCACAATGCGTCTTTATTCATGATTCACATGTGTTAATTCAGTCAACTCGCTAAGTAAAAATATAATTTACAGAAGAATTTCCAAGTATAAAAGTTCCAGATTGTACAACAATCTAAAATAAGTTTATGCCACTCATGTTGAGTCTTAGAAACTTAAAAGACAGCTTAGGGTTCTTACCAAGGAAACATAATATGACATTGCTCATTGTTTAGAGACATTCACCCAAATGTCGCTTAAGTGTATTTCACAACAGATAGGCATTCCTTATGGCTTTATATGGAGGGAAATTATACTCACACCTGATAGTACTACATTAATATTCAAAATGTAGATGGAGGATTTCAATGAAATGATTAAAACAAAGTGGAAGAGAACAAGTGTACACATCACTAAACCCACGTTGTCACATTCCCAATCACTTTCACATTCATGCATTCCAATATCAAAAGCAACACTTATTACATTTTCAAATGATGATATGGATATGTCAATTTCAAAACCTGCCTTTCGCCAAGCTTATTGCAACATATGCTTATACTTTGGTACAGCAAACTGAATGTAAATCATACAGTGAAGTTCAATGGAATAATGATCATGAACCTTCACTTGTGGTTTGGCATATTGTAGTCTTACCAAATCAACAATCCTTCTGATATAGAGCTTATACTGCTGCTGAATGAATTAGACATCAAGGGTTTGGCAATATTTTGTCCTTAGTGGCATTATCTATGTTTGGAAAACTTGCATCTGTATGACCTGGCCACGAATCACACAGCAATAGGCTCTTTTTACTTGTTCATGTTTGCCAAGGACTGAAGAAGAAAACATTTCATGTGTTCTTTAGTCATTTTTCCCACTTTTGCTTGCCTCCATGGACAGGTTGTTTCAAGCTTCTTTGAAATAGTTGGGCCAAAAGTGCCTATGTCTCTTGAAAACAGATGTACAACTTGTTTGTTAGTTTACCTGTCATTTATAAAGCCACATCAATTGTATATTGCTAGCTAGAGCTATGTACAGACTGCACCAGACTAGCTGTAGATTCATGTGGAATTGACTCCGGTCACTGTTCCAAACATTACCTAGCTCCACATCCTCCTCTGTTATAAACATGTTAACTTCTTCCACAAACTGTTGTTTCTTCTTCTTATATTATCATCTTGTATGTCCTTACATGTGATAAATGTAGTAATATACCTGAATGAGATGCCATTTTCAGCCTTAAGACAGTCACTAAAGGAATTAAAACTTTGAAAATTTCCAAGTTAATCATTTTAGCTGCTTCGAGTGCAGACATTTGCTGATGCCAAAAAAGAACTGTAGATTCATACAAATGTACACTATCAAACTGCAATTACAACAGCCTCCTTTAAAACAAGTCCCTGCTTGCCATTTGCTAGATACATAATTTAGAATTAACTGCAATTTCATTTACTTCTAATGCATGCATAGCATCTCATTAATTTGCTATAGCAATAGCCATGATTGTAATAGTTTCCATGAATGTTCTATAGTATGTTGTCATCAATATCTTCTAATACACTGGACCTCAGCTTTTTGGGTGAGAGTTTGTATCCACTCTGATTTGTTCTTTTCTGTTGCTCTGGAGAGGAACGTCATATAGTGATTGAACAGTCACCTTTAGGTTCAGTTCTTCCTGACCTTCGAAATCAATATATTTATCCAGCATAATGTTATATACAGGGTGAGTCACCTAAAACTTGCACCGTAAATATTTCTGAAATGGTATGTGCTATTGATATGCGGTTTTCACGGAATTGAACTATAGGCAGGGGCTCGCATTTTCAAATGATACACAGATTTTTATAATTTTTAGAAAGTGTATTTATGTACAAAAGTCAAATTTTTTTAAATGGAACAATGCGTATTGACATTAAGAAAATAAAAGTAGAATAAATTAGAATGTCAATGGTGTTTTTTGCACGATTCTAATGTAAGTAGTTTACGAGAAATCGTCATTTGTACAAAACGGGACAATGGCTAGGACAAACTAAAGAAAAACAAGAGAATGAAGAAAAATGAGGATTCTGACAAGTAAACAAAACTGTACCCTCAAAGCCTGTGTTCAAAATGAGCACCACCAGCTTCAATACAAGCTTCCAGTCTAGTATGTAAAGATTGCTGTACACGTTCTAACATTTCAGTGGAAATTTCAGCGCAGGCAGCAGTAACACGCCGTTTCATATCTTCTGGTGTAGTTGGTATGTCCTTGTAGACAGTGTCTTTCAGCTTCCCCCACAGAAAAAAAATCTAAAGGAGTCAAATCTGGTGAACGGGCCGGCCAAGGTACAGGTCCCCTTCGTCCAATCCACCGATTTTGAAACAATCCTTGAAGATAAGCTGTAGTAATTCGTGCACTATGGGCCGGACAGCCATCATGTTGATACCACAGATTCCTCCTAGTCTGAAGGGAAACGTCTTCTAACATCTGTGGAAGATCGTCTGTTAGGAGGTTGAGATACTTCTGTGAATTCAGTGTTCCTTCTATGAAAAAAGGGCCAATGATGTGATGGTTCACTATTCCACACCACACGTTCACACTCCATGGATGCTGACGTTCTACCTGACGCAGCCAACGAGGATTGTCAACAGACCAATAGTGCATATTTTTTAGATTTACTTGGCCATGATTAGTAAATGTTGCTTCATCAGTGAACAAGATACATGACAAATTTGGAGTATCATGTCTCAATGCCCATGTACAAAAGTTCACACGATTCTCAAAATCATTGCCATGCAGCACTTGATGGAGAGAGATGTGATATGGATGGAACTTATGACGATGGAGGATGCGGATTACACTTCTTTGACTGATGCCGCTTCCTCGTGCGATTGCACGAGAACTAATGTGGGGATCTACTGCAACAGCAGCTAGAACATTAATTTCTCCTTGCTCTCCAGTTGCTCGTTTGTTTCTGGTGCGTTTTCTAGACGTTATGCTACCACTTTCACGTAATTGGTTGAAGAGGTTCACAAATAATTGACGAGATGTTTGACGTCTATTCGGATATGTTTCCAAGTACACTGTACAAGAAAGAACTGCATTCTTTCTACATTCACCATAAACTATGAGCATATCTGCTTTTTCTGCATTGGTAAATACCATCTTCCAAGCACGTCCTACTGCTTCAACTATTACAAAATAACTGCCAGTGTAGACAAAACACATTGTAAACAAACATAACAACATCCTAGCCTAGCAACTAAGCAATTGAATGGAACAAACAACTGCCGGTGCGTTCAATTTTCAAATGACGATTTCTCGTAAACTACTTACATTAGAATCGTGCAAAAAACACCATTGACATTCTAATTTATTCTACTTTTATTTTCTTAATGTCAATACGCATTGTTCCATTTAAAAAAATGTAACTTTTGTACATAAATACACTTTCTAAAAATTATAAAAATCTGTGTATCATTTGAAAATGCGAGCCCCTGCCTATAGTTCAATTCCGTGAAAACCGCATATCAATAGCACATACCATTTCAGAAATATTTACGGTTCAAGTTTTAGGTGACTCACCCTGTATTTCTGTATCATCCCCATTATATTTCTAAATTATTATGCAATATAACATATCCACAAACTCCATATTCTTGACCATAAGGTATTTCCATATTCAGCACATCCAACATTTTCTCTAATATATAGACCACCTTTGTAGGATTAATTCTCTTTATGAATCATTTTACACAAATAAACCCCATGCAAACACTTTTCAAAGAACTCATGAGATACATCCAATAGACTAATAAATCTGCATATCATACCATTTCTGGACAACCAATCACATTATAAACTTACACGCACAATATATTGGATATTTGAAAAACACTGACAGTGCTGATGACCACAAAGGTAAATGCCCTTAAATGTACGTCTATTCTCTTCAACTTCTGACTCAATTCACACATGCATGCACATATGAATGCAAAACAACAGTATATTTATTCTGAAGTTATAATATCACCTATTTTTAATTACATGGAATGAAACTGTACACAAAAGTGTTGCTTCCGGGTTAACCAATCCTAAGCTACTTCACAATCATTACAGTGTTCTCTGCTTAATCACCAGTTAATAACTACAGCTTATCAAGTTGCACCTATTTCAGAAAGTGGAGTGCCATTGTTACTAAAATTAGGCAAATGAGTCAACCTTGTATATACTTTTCTCCACTTACAAGTTTTTTCTTTTTGTCCTCCCTATGTAAATTTTTTCAGTCTTTACACTTAATCTTGTAAATGCCTGACTTTTCTTCTGGTTTTATCTTCTCAGTAATATTATCAATATTAAAAGAAACATAGGCACTAGAAAGAAAGAACACTTCAGGCACTTAAGATACAAAATTATTGATAAGTCCACAATAGCAGCTCATTTCTGGTCTGAAAATCATGAAATTGAAGATAGCACCAAATTACTAAAATACGTACAAAAACATAGTGAACTCGTCATATGGGAGAGAATATACATAGAAAAACATAAAAACCAACTAATGAACTTTGAAATCCCGCCAGAAGAGAATCCCACATTTTAATTCATCACTAAATCAACAGATGGCAGCAGCAACTCCAGAATTACCCACACCACTGGATCAGGCTTTAGTCGCATAAGAGCCGATGATGCAAACGATGGTTTGCGAAACATGTCCTCAAAATAGGTAGATAAGTGAAGCCGATGTGTAATAGATTTTTACTTTACAGAAAAGAGCAATTAGATATATATCTAATTTAAAAACTAAAGAATCATGTAGGGAAGCCTTTCGTCAGCAAAAAATGACGCTGACAAGCCTGTACATCTACAAAACAATTTTATATATGATAAAATACATCCCATTGCAAACAAATTCGGATATTCATAACCACAACACAAGAAACAAGAATAATTTCGCTACTATGATGTATAGACTCCACCTGTGTGACAAGTTGCCTAGTTACATGGGAGCCAAGCTATATAACAAACTCCCAGCAGAAGTTAAAGTGTCTAGTAACTTAACAAAATTCAAATTTTTCTTGAAATCATATTTAATTAATAATGTTTTTTATTCACTTGATGAATTTCTAAACTAAGGCTACAACTTCAGAATTTATCGTTTGAGGGCTAGTTTCTTATTTTACAATACTGTAACGCGAGCGCTGGAACACCCTGTGGAAGCAGCTGGGAGCGGAAGACAGGGGAGGTTCGTGTTAGCCACACCTCCCCCTTGTCTGTCTTATAGTAGTGACAGGCGGTGGTCGGGAGAAAAACACGATTGTGCCGTCTGTTTCTCTTACACCTGGTTCTCGATCTTTCTTTTACTGGAACATTCCCGTGGACACTGGAAGACGGCGATATTCCTATATAAAGGGGGGTTGCAGACAGACGGGGGGAGTCAGTCAGTTAGTTGGTTAGAGTGTGTGAGTGAGGACAGTTCTTGGTGTAAAAGGCAGTGTTAGTCAGTGACGTGTTAATGAACGAAAAGATTGGGCAACGGAAGACTGTACGTAACTGTGTATGAGTATCGGAAGATTGTACGTAATTCCTAGTACAAGTGAAATTGTAACGGACGAACTGGTGAATCGTAATTGTGTGCATTACGTAATTTTATGTAATTGGCAAGTGTTTAACTGTAAGTCGGTGGAAATAAAGAACATTTTCGAGTGGTGAAATTGGACTTTTCATTTCACGAACCCACAAAGTCACAATACTAATGACTAAAACCTAGACATTGTATTAGGTGTACAAGATATTGACAACTTGCCTGTTTTCAACAATGCTTGTAAAAGTATTATTATTATTATTATTATTATTATTATTATTATTATTATTATTATTATTATTATTATTATTATTATTATTATTATTATTATTAGTGTGTATGGATTTATTAAAACAAGTTAGTATTCTATTTATATCACACAACCTGTATAGCTGTGTTCTTAAACTGTATAAATTCATATGACGTGGTTCTTTTGTGTATTTAACACTATACTGAACTGAAAATAAATAAATAAATAAATAAATAAATAAATAAATAAATAAATAAATAAATAAATACGACTCATCTATAAATTAATAATTATTTCGCTTCACTGTGGTGTTCCAATACAGTTAAATCTTGATATAATGCTTGTCATCTATGAAGAAGAGCTGTGTTATCCATTTTCATACTTCCTCAGAAGGCAAATGCTGAACAAATTTGGACATCAATAGTAATGATTAGAGGGCGGATTAGGATGATCTGGTCCATGATGTCAAGTTACTGATGCGGAACACATACTGTCTTGTGTCCCCTGGGTACAGGTGGCGTGTAAAGAAATATAATGCAGTAGGCCCGAGGGTTCGCTTTGCTAACAGAGTACTTCTGCCACTGTAAATGCAAAGGTGTTATGGTGAACACGAGGTATCCGATGCAGTAGGCAAAGCAGCAGGTGTGCTGTTAAACAGCAGTTTGGAAGAAGCATGTGCTAGTGTTGTTACGAGTGTAACTGTCAAAATGCCTAAGAATAACCATGTGCAGCACAACAACACAGAGCATCTTATATGCTTTAAACATAGTGAAAGAAGTGTGTGCACAAATTAAGGAAATCAAAGCTGGAGAGATTATTAAAAAGGTGAATGATAAGCTCCAGGATGTGTTTGGAAAAAAATAACGGTTTCTGAGTAATGTGCGCTGTATGAGATCTCTTGTTGCAAAAATAAAATGAGCTCTCTTGATCAACAGATGTAAAAAATGTATCAGACAGTGATGTAGTGTTTATTCATATGCACCTATTATGTCTTGCAATGTGGAAAGAAGTTTCAGACAATACAGTTTATATTTAAAGTGAGAGACGGAGAATGTTCATTTTTGACAACATTATTGTACACTGCAATTAAAATGCTATGTAGTATTCAGTTTACATATTTATGTATAAACGATAATGTTCTATAACAAAATAAAAAATTAACAGTCGTCAACTTCTTTTGACACAGCCTGTACAGCACGACAGGCACACACCGGTTGTTTACATCTGCACTCATGCTTTTTCCTCCAACCTAAACAGTACAAGGTCAGTTAAACTCACGAAAACCAGTCACACAAATCCGCCCTTTAGTAACGACCTTATTTGTATTATTATATAAACTCAATTTATTGAAAGCACCTTCACTATATTAAAGCACCACAGACTATTAAAAATAGATGACTTCTTAACATTCAAAAATGCAAATTCATATTTACCTTTATTTGTAATGCCTCTGTTAATTGCGCTTCAAAATCTGATGCAGTTTTCTGACTGCTTTTCACCAACTTCTCAAGTTGTTCATGTTGTCCTTTAAATGCATGCCTTTCTTTGTCATAAACATGTAGCTGAGTCCTGCAAAAAATTTAAATTCTATTGTAGCAAACATTGTTCTCAATTTAATCTTACAATTGGCCTCTCCAATAGATTTCGTAACACATACTTAATACCAGTTAGATAAACATTTTACTAAGAAATAATTTACTTTTCATTTATCATAATTTTTGGCTGCAGTATCACTTGTGATATGCTGCAGTCATAAAGTATGCTAAATTGTATGAATGCTGCAATGCATCATACATGATCTACCAGGGTCCCAAGTTATTTTCAGTGAGAGACATCATAACCAGCTTGACACTGTCACGAACCCATTGTTGTGATTATGCGTGGCCAGCGTATACATAGAGACAGATAGTGTAACGCAAAGAAAAAAAGCCTCCCGAAACAAATAAAGATAGAAACTTGAAGGTTCGTCTTTCTATTGCCATCTTGATTGATAGAGAACATTCCACAAACTTCCAGAAATGTAAGTGGAGCTATAAAAAGGAAGCCGTGATTGCCAGTGAGAGAGTGGTAATCGGAACTGCGTGTGCGTACAGCTGTGTTTTGAAAGTGAACTTTTTTGTTTGTGGTCAACGACTTTGAGGATTGTATTTGTGTATGTTACATAATTCTGATACTACAAGCATTGACCAAAGTGTATTTCTATGGAAATAAAGAACATTTGGAATTTCTGCAAACTGGACTTGTAATTCTACAAACCCACAAAGTCACAATACTTTAGAACGATAGTGTGGAGAAATGATTAATTTCCATTAATTAAAGTATAAACTTGAAAGAAGCGTAGGGACAGTGAAGCACAAATTAGTACAAAAGTGAATCGAGAATATATTGACACATTGCTTCACTCACACTGTTTATTCACAGGACATGTTTCAAGAGCTCTTGCTCCTATCCTCAGCTGATACTCGATTAGTGCAAGTTGTAGTGGTTTCTTCTTTCTCTGTATTGTCAATAGATGGCGTGATGTACTTGTCAAAGATGTCCGGTGGTGGAGTTTCAAAATTCATGACTCTATGACGATTTTTGTTAATGAAGATTTTTTCCCATACGGAAAGGTCTATGGGGTGATTAACGTATTTTATTAGAGATGTTTCCAAATTGATGTCATGTCTAGTATTCAAAAAATGAAAAGCCACTGCTGATTTTTCTGTTTCACCATTTTTAATGTTTCTCATATGTTCTTTAGTTCTGATGTTAATATTTCTTTTTGTTTTTCCTATATAAATTTTAGGGCAAGTTTCACATTTGATCTCATAGATTCCTGGTTTTTCTTTGGTAGTGACTGAATTTTTGGGAGGGCCTTTTAACAAATTTCTGATGTTAAACCTATTTTGAGGTGCAAGAGTTATGTTGTGTTTTGAGAAGATTTTGTGGAATTTGTTATAGGCTGATGGGTGGAAGGTGAATTTTTTAAAAAGTTTATTCTCTTTTTCTCCTGTAGGTTCTAGGGTGGTGGCTTCTTTTATTTTCTTAGCTTTGTTGAGTCTGATAACTGTTTTGTCTACTAAATTTGGGTTGAAACCGTTGGATATAGCTACTTTTTTTATGTGTAGGTATTCTTCTTGATAATCTTCTCTGTTTAGTGGAAAGTTGATCATCCGAAAGATTAAACTGTTGAAAATGGCATGTTGGTGTTGTTTTGGGTTGAAACTGTTGTTCTTAATGTAATTATCTGTGTGTGTCGGTTTCCTGTAAATACCAAAAGTGAGTTTGTTGTTCATTTTTTTGATCTTGATGTCCAAAAAAGGGAGCACACCATCCTCTTCTGTTTCCAATGTAAATTTTATAGTTGGATTTTGTATATTCAAAAGTTTAAGACCATCTTGTATGAGTTTTTTAGGTACTATTGCAAAAATGTCGTCAACATAGCGATACCACACTTTGAAATAATTTGGAAAAGCTTTTGTGATATGTGTTTCAAAAGCACTCATGAAAAATCTGCCAAGAAGGGAGACAATGGGTTGCCCATAGCTAGGCCTGTTTTTACACTTTGAGTGATTAGGCCTACAAGTCTGAGAAGCATTCAAATCTCGATAGTGTTATTTTCATTCTGTCAACCAAGATGGAGGACCAACGAACCAACTTGTTTTCATCGTTCAATACTGTATCTGAAGGTATGAAAAAAGACATCAAACTTTTTCTAAAGCTGAATCAAAAGAAAAGAAATACTTTTGCGGACATACGTTTTCTAAAAAAATGTTTGAAATTCAATATAACACCCATTTTCGTCAGATAAATTGTTAAACACAAGAATAATAGCAAACAACAAAAAGCAGCAGAAAAACGTGTAATAAAAATGGAAATAAACCACCACTACAATTCGTTACATTCCACTGAATTAAAAATATACGAACTACATTTAAAAATTTCGAAATGTATGAACCCGGCCATGTGGTCTAACTTAGAAAATAATATGCTGTCAATTCTTAATTTGAAAATGCGTAAGAAAACAGCCATTTTGAAACAAAAATTCATGAATCTTCAAAAGAAGCAAGAATCAAATCCACATAAAAACAAGATTTATTTCTCTCATGTCAAAAACCTAACAATGTAACGAATCTATCCACATGCAACTTTACGGAGAAAGAAATAGATTTCCTAAACAAAGGCCTAAAAACATGTGTAGATTACACAAAAAACATTGAAAACTATATCGCGGACATTGAAATAGCGATATATAATTTGCCCGATAACAAAAAATCTACGATCAGAACACAGTGCTTAGAAACTCTAGATCATATTCAAAATGCAAATTCAAAAAGATATTCATATAAAAAATTAATCAAAAATTTAAATGAAAAACCGGTAGTGTACACAAAAGCAGACAAGGGTAACAAAATAGTAATATTGGACGAAGAAGACTATCGCAAAAAAATGGACAACCTTTTAAACGGAAAAGAATTTGTTAAACTAGAAAACAATCCATTAAAGAAAGCATGCAAATCTGTGGAATTAGCAATTAAAAACAGTAAAATCATGACTAAAAGAGATAAATTGAACAATAAAATAGACAGTCCAAAAACACCATACATATATGGTTTACCCAAAATACATAAACCTGAAATTACCCTCAGACCAATAATTAATAACATTGATGCACCCACTTACCAACTATCAAAATGGCTGGTTCAAATCTTCAGATCCTTCACAAAATTTGAAAATTTAAGTATCAAAAACTCGTTTGAATTGTTAAATCTCCTGAAGGACACAAAGATCAACTCTACAGATGCTTTAGTTTCCTTTGACGTCATATCTTTATATCCAAGTATACCTACCAATGAGCTTATTCCACTTCTCAAAAAATGGCTGGAATCAATACAAATAACACCTGAAGAAATAGAAGAACTTTCACAACTTACAGAAATTTGTATCAATCAAAATTTTTTCAGCTTTAATGGACAGATCTATAAACAAAAAACAGGCCTAGCTATGGGCAACCCATTGTCTCCCTTCTTGGCAGATTTATTCATGAGTGCTTTTGAAACACATATCACAAAAGCTTTTCCAAATTATTTCAAAGTGTGGTATCGCTATGTTGACGACATTTTTGCAATAGTACCTAAAAAACTCATACAAGATGGTCTTAAACTTTTGAATATACAAAATCCAACTATAAAATTTACATTGGAAACAGAAGAGGATGGTGTGCTCCCTTTTTTGGACATCAAGATCAAAAAAATGAACAACAAACTCACTTTTGGTATTTACAGGAAACCGACACACACAGATAATTACATTAAGAACAACAGTTTCAACCCAAAACAACACCAACATGCCATTTTCAACAGTTTAATCTTTCGGATGATCAACTTTCCACTAAACAGAGAAGATTATCAAGAAGAATACCTACACATAAAAAAAGTAGCTATATCCAACGGTTTCAACCCAAATTTAGTAGACAAAACAGTTAACAGACTCAACAAAGCTAAGAAAATAAAAGAAGCCACCACCCTAGAACCTACAGGAGAAAAAGAGAATAAACTTTTTAAAAAATTCACCTTCCACCCACCAGCCTATAACAAATTCCACAAAATCTTCTCAAAACACAACATAACTCTTGCACCTCAAAATAGGTTTAACATCAGAAATTTGTTAAAAGGCCCTCCCAAAAATTCAATCACTACCAAAGAAAAACCAGGAATCTATGAGATCAAATGTGAAACTTGCCCTAAAATTTATATAGGAAAAACAAAAAGAAATATTAACATCAGAGCTAAAGAACATATGAGAAACATTAAAAATGGTGAAACAGAAAAATCAGCAGTGGCTTTTCATTTTTTGAATACTAGACATGACATCAATTTGGAAACATCTCTAATAAAATACGTTAATCACCCCATAGACCTTTCCGTATGGGAAAAAATCTTCATTAACAAAAATCGTCATAGAGTCATGAATTTTGAAACTCCACCACCGGACATCTTTGACAAGTACATCACGCCATCTATTGACAATACAGAGAAAGAAGAAACCACTACAACTTGCACTAATCGAGTATCAGCTGAGGATAGTAGCAAGAGCTCTTGAAACATGTCCTGTGAATAAACAGTGTGAGTGAAGCAATGTGTCAATATATTCTCGATTCACTTTTGTTTTTCATTAATTAACTAAAATAATATGATAATTCTAAATTCATTTAAACAAGCTGCATCATTAAAACACTTTAAGAATAAGGTTAAGACATTTTTGCATGCACACTATTTTTATACGGTTAATGAATTTTTAGAACTATAACCATGTAAATGAGCACTGGGAGCCTAGTACATTCACAAACCTGTAATATTCTGTAATATAACATTTCTTGTAGTAAATTAGTCTATGCAAATACCACATGAAACCATAGGAAAGCTGCTTGCTGTGTATATTGTATGAAATGAATTTGACTATTTGACATTTTGACGTGTCTATAACATGTATATGTCGCCAAGGATGAACTAAAATTCTAGCATACGATTGTTGTAGACTAGTTAGCTAATTAACCTTGAAATTGATCGAAACGAAATATGGTGGACAAGATAAAGCTTAGTGTATCAGCCACTAGATGTCAGTGTATAGCGCATTTCAAATTTCAAAGTTGTCATCTATGTTTACAGAGTTAAACGAAACTTACGGAATGAGGACTTGAAACCCGATCGCTCTTCTTATGGCATGCATATAGTACAAATAGTTTTTGCAAATAATTTACAAACATTGTTGATGGTATTGTTAATCTATATTTGGTCACTTTTTCTAATGAGGTATGATTTCATTTGCTAGGTGTAGTTTCTTCACAGAATATTATATATTGGAGAATGTAGAATTTATGAAGTTTCATTACTTGAACACTTATTGGCATGCTATAAGGAAATGAATCCACTTTTCTTCTTCCTTTCTTCTTCTTTTTTTTTTTTTTTTTTCTCAAACAGTAAATTGGAGTTACAGTATCCATTTTTATGTGATTGATACCACACAAACATACAAACACAACATGTGTTTTTTCAAATGATGTCTGATGATGAGAGAAATAGTTATTTTCAACAAGATTCTGTAAACCTCCATGATTACTTAAAAAAATGCTTTTGGTGACAGGATTATTTCTAAAGGACTGTGGCTCTGCTTGTTTCTGCATTCTTATTGTGTGTGATGTTTATTTGTGAAGAACTCTAAACATTAAGGTCTATACAAATAACACTCACAATGTACAGAAATGTGGCAAAATATTTCACTACAAATTAACATTACCAAACAACTCATGGATGTGAACATTGGTTTCAAGTGATAAATCTTACGAATGTGTGGCTGCAGATGTGTTATCATTTTAAGCATTGCTTATAGCAAGCTCAGTAAACAAAAACTGAACACTGTTAATGTTCGGAATGAATGTCTATTACTTTAATGAGTATCATGCTAGGTACTGCTATGATAACGTATTGTCACCTGAGCGTTGGAACACCCTATAGAAGCAGCTGAGAGCGGGAAGCAGGTGTTAGCCACGCCCACCCCCTCGTTTGTCTTATAGTGGTGACAGGAGGTGGCTGGGAGAAAAAACATCACTGTGCCGTGTCTTTCTGCTCCACCTGTGTTCTAGAACTTAAGGGATATTTCATCTAATGGAGAACCTTCCAAATCGGCAAGCGGACCCTATATAAGCAACACGTCGTGCAAGAGGAGTTAGTTAGTCAGAGTTCTTGGCAATCAGCGTAAGAGTTCAGTGCTAGTGTAAGGACGAGAAGACCGTGTATGTGCATTGGAGTTTACGTAATCGCGAGTGCAAGTGTAACTTTAACGGACGAACTGGTGAATTGTAGTTGTGTGCAGTACGTAATTCTGTGTAATTGGCAAGTGTTAAACTGTAAGTCGGTGGAAATAAAGAACATTGTTGAGTTTGTGTAATTGGACTTTTCATTTCACGAACCTGCAAAGTCACAATTGGTGTCAGAAGTGGGATATAACACAATGGAGGCAGCATTAGAAAAGATTTTAGCGGAACTGAAACAAATGAAGATGGCCAACGACAACATCACCGGGAAGATGGAAGAAATGAAGGCCGAATTAACAACAAAAATAGAAGCGGCAAATAACAACCTGGCCGCAAAGCTGGAAGAAATGAAGACGGCTAACGATAACCTCACGGAGAAGATGGAAGAAATGAAGGTTGCTAACGAGGCCCTCGCCGCAAGTTTGAGGAACGGTTGGCCGGCGTGAGGGATGACGTCACGAATCTGGGCAAGCGGATGGGTCAAGTAGACGACCGCCTTAATGACCTAGAGGAAAAGGCCGACAACATCGCCAAACCCCTCACCCGCCTGACAGAGGAACACCGACCTTATGTGTGGACGGAGGACGCCGGAGACGCTTTCCAGCACCTGAAGGAAACCCTGTGCAGTGCCCCAATTTTGGGTTTCCCACAACTGGGTGGCGCCTTCATTGTGGACACTGACGCTAGCAACCATTGCATTGGAGGTGTCCTATCGCAGATCCAGGACGGCCATGAGCGGGTGATAGCCTACTATAGCAAGACGCTATCCAAGGCAGAGAAGAACTACTGCGTCACCCGACGAGAATTATTGGCGGTAGTAAAGACCTTGGAGCACTTCCACAAGTACCTGTACGGTCAGCCATTCCACCTGAGAACTGACCATTCCGCCCTAACCTGGCTATTGAGCTTTAAGAACCTGGAAGGCCAGACAGCACGTTGGGTCCAGAGGCTGCAGGAGTACGACTTCACCTCGGAACATCGTAGAGGGAAGAGCCACGGTAAAGCTGACGCCATGTCCTGAAGACCCTGTCCAGAAGAGTGCGGCCAGTGCACAAGAGTGGAAGAGAAGGAGCGTGCCGCAGCAGTCCGAGTAGTTGTGGCAGTGCCTGCTGAAGGCTGGGATAGCGCAGGCCTGAGGAGGGAGCAGCTGGCGGACACAGACTTGGGGCCACTCTTGAGGGAAGTGGAGGCAGGGACGAGACCAACCTGGGAGGACATCGCACCGAGGAGTGCCACCTACAGGTCGTACTGGGCCCAATGGGACTCGTTGAAGACCAGAGAGGGCGTGCTGCTCCGGGTATGGGAACCACCCAATGGGAAGACGCAGAGAGAACAGTTGGTACTTCCCTGGAGTAAGGTCCCGGAAGTCTTGGAGGAAGTGCACGCTGGTACTTCAGGAGGACACCTGGGAGCGAACCGAACGATTGACAAACTTCGGCAGCGCTACTGCTGGCTGAGACTCCGAGCAGATGCTGGAGGTGCACCTGGATTACCTGGCACGCTACGATGGTGCTGTTCGAGACGACCAGCTTTGAGGAGGGAGCAGTGTCACCCGAGCGTTGGAACACTCTATAGACGTAGCTGAGAGCGGGAAGCAGGGGAGGTCTGTGTTAGCCACGCCCCCCCCCCCCGCCTCGTTTGTCTTATAGTGGTGACAGGAGGTGGCTGGGAGAAAAAACATCACTGTGCCGTCTCTTTCTGCTCCACCTGTGTTGTAGAACTTACGGGATATTTCGTCTAATGGAGAACCTTCCAGATCGGCAAGCGGACCCTATATAAGCAACACGTCATGCAAGAGGAGTCAGTCAGTCAGAGTTCTTGGCAATCAGCGTAAGAGTTCAGTGCTAGTGTAAGGACGAGAAGACCGTGTATGTGCATCGGAGTTTACGTAATCGCGAGTGCAAGTGTAACTTTAACGGACGAACTGGTGAATTGAAGTTGTGTGCAGTACATAATTCTGTGTAATTGGCAAGTGTTAAAATTTAAGTCGGTGGAAATAAAGAACATTGTTGAGTTTGTGTAATTGGACTTTTCATTTCACGAACCCGCAAAGTCACAGTATGCACTGCCCAGCCCAAAACCAAGATGATCACACTGTATAATTAACTTTATTACACTTCTTATTCAGTACTTTTAAATTGTATCTGAACTCAGGAAACAATTTACCTTCAAGTAACTAAATTGTCAAGAATTTGTAAATAATACACAATTTTTGCAGAAATTAGATGCAATATGTACAAATTTCCAATTTTCAAAATGCTGTAATTCCAAGATCTACAGTTATTAGCATTTCTCCATTAAGTGTGATGAAATCTTAAATGTGATTTTGTTCAAATGATTGCAATTTATAAACTCTTTCATGACATAATTGGTCGAAGTGATTTTATTCTACTCAATTCATGTGACTCATCATTTGTATCCAAGTGTATATATTGCATCACATTGAAGCTCAAGTCGGTGAGTCATATAGATAATACGAGGGCCGTTCAGAGAGTAACCTCCGATCGGTCACAGTGCAGGTAGTGGGGGGAGTAGCGACGCCATCTGTGCATTCACGCACTCAGCAGGTCAGTCGGCATCAAGCCGTGGTCGAGTAAACGTCGTATCTGCGCTAGTTTAGTGTTTGTGGCCGTTTGAAATGTGTGCTGCAATAGAAAACCCCGCCAAATGTGAAGTGCGTGCTGTTATAAGGTTTTTACAGCCAAAGGATATTCTGCAGCAGCTATTCATCGTGAGCTTTGTGCCGTGTACGGACCAAGAGTTATGAGTGAAGGAGTGGTCCGTGAATGGGTACGTTTATTTAAAAGTGGATGAGAAAATGTTCATGATGAAGAGAGGAGTGGTAGACCATCATTGGTGACGGACGAACTCGTTCAGACAGTTGATGCAAAAGTTCGTGAAAACCAACGTTTCACAATGTCGGAGTTGTCTACTGATTTTCCACAGGTTTGATGACGAAGAGCTCAAAGATGCGGTCACAGGCTGGCTCCAGGCACAAGCGGGTGATTTTTATGCAGAAGGAATTTCAAAGCTTGTGAACAGATACGATAAGTGCCTCAATCGTTATGGAGACTATGTAGAAAAATAGTGCAAAGATGTAGTTGTAAGATGTATATATTAAAATATTTTTATTTAACTTGGTGAATTTTTTGCAATCAACCGGAGGTTACTTTCTGAACGGCCCTCGTATAATGATGTGTACGTGTGCACTATCATACCTCCTGTGAGGGACACAACATTCTAGTCTATAAAACATGTGTGAAAAGTATACAACTGACAGGTGTCTTGAGAAAAGTGGGGTTACATTAAAAAATACAGTGGTCCAAAAAAATGAATACACTGTTTAACAGTCCATAACTTGCAAACTAATTGGCAGAAATGTCTCATTTTTTGTGAAAGTGTAGCTTGAAGTCCAACTTACAGATAACTCTGTAGGTGTTTGAAATGGCCATCATTAACATACATATATAGATGATGCCACCGAACTGCAGCATGAACTACCAACTGCAACATGTTCAGTTGGATATCAGCACACGAATGTACAATACATTCTCATAGATCATCCATTGTGCATGGCTTTTGTCCATAAACAACATTCTTTAGTGTTCTCCAGACTTAATGCCTCTGGATTTTAACCTATAACTGTGTAACTTTGTTCAAATTGGTCTTAAATTTCTATATCCAACTGCTTCCTGTTGCTCTTCTTTTACAAATTTTCCACATTTCAACCAACACGATTATAAACAGTAATGGGCAGAGACTGCCTGCCTGTTTAACTCCTCTATTTAGTGGAAAAGATTCTAATTCCACTCCACCCATCTTATTATTCTTTCTGATTCACGGAATACAGACTATATTGCCTAATAAGGCTTATAGATACTCTATTATTTTTTAGAACTTTACAATTTCCTCTCTAAGTATTGAGTTAAAGGCTGCTCACTGATAAGTAAATAAGAAAAGAGTTTCTTTCCAACAGAGGCAAATATGTATAAGTACTGAAAATTTAAACCAATTATAAAGAATGTCTTAGAAATGTTAATGCCACAAACAGTTTTATTTGGCATAAATTGTGCGCTGTAACATCTAAATTTTCAGAGAAACTTTCTTTTGTGTAACGTGAGAATATTTTCTAAGTCCATATGCAAGCAGACAACCAGCCGGTTGTCGCATTGCAGCCAACATGATAAAGATATGTAAAACTTGTTGCCAACCTCTGCAAAAATGCCCCAGACATGGGTGATGCAGTCCATGTGCAAAGGAACATGATTTGAGTAGGCTAAGTTATCGCCCGGTCAAATTTTGTTGTTCATGCACTGCTTTGCACATAAACAATTCTACGACACGGCGATAATGGAGTGCTCTGTAGGAAATACATGTGTGAGCTCATGGACTGTATTGGACTGGTTCGGCTATTGCCGCTTGGTGTCAAATGACACCAAGTATACTGCAAGGGGGAAAATTGGCGGTCCTGGCCACGTCATTCAAATCGATGAATGCAAAATAGGACAGCGCAAGTTTTATTGTGGGCGTGTTGTAGAGGGCAACTGGATCTTGGGGATGATCGACGTGGAAACGAATGAGGTGCAGATGACAATATGCCCCAACAACAGGAGGGATGCAAATACACTCTACAGTCTAATTGCAGCGCCCACGGTGAAACTTGCATCGTCCTATTTTGCATTTGTCGATTTGAACGACATGACCGGAACTGCCAATTTTTCCACTTGCAGTATACTTGGTGTCATTTGACATCATGCACACTTCGTGGCAGTAGCCGAACCAGTCCGATACAATCCGTGAGCTCATACATGTATTTCCTATGGAGCACTCCATTATCGTCATGTCGTAGGATTGTTTATGTGCAAAGCAGTGCATGAGTAACAAAATTTGATGGGCGATAACTTAGCCTGCTCAAACCATGTTACTGTTTAGTTAACTTTGTGGTGCAATTTAGGTACTATTTTGTGTTAGTCTGTTGGATAGTGTAATTTTGGGACAAGTAAGACTGTTGACAGAATTGCATTCAGTGGAGAAACAAGTATAGTTTGGCTGCACTGAATTCTTCAATACGGCTACATTACGCAGTAAGTAAATAAACAAACTATCAATAATATTAAAAGAATGCCCTCCAACACGAAATTGCACTAAAAAGTACAGAAACTATATTAAAAATCATTGTTATATATAAAAACATCAAAACGTGTGAAGGAATTAGAAAAAAATTGCCGTGTCGCATATTAGAAAGAAGAGCCAAATTTTCATATACAATGTGTTTATTTCATAGCATGACTACAGATAAGTATATGTTTAGTTCACTTTCACTGCAATGATTATGAAGTTTTCCTGCTGTACACTAGTATGAACTAGTATGTCCCCCTCAAGACTATGCTTATTAGCTGTGTTATATTTTTACTCTACCAGTTTCTGCATTCATTTTGAGTCATAAATTGTTCATAGTGCACCGTAAAGAAGAAAATCTATTCAAGACGTCTTTACAGTGTGTGCATATTGCTGTAGAGTATTATTATTATTATTATTATTATTATTATTATTATTATTATTATTATTATTATTATTATTATTATTATTATTGTTGTTGTTGTTGGTGGTGTTCTTGTCTTGTTATTAGTGCACTGGAATACTTACCAAAATAATTCAAGCTTGAACAAAGAATTTATATGCAAGTTAAATGTAAAATAAATGTAAAAGTACAAAAGTGAATCGAGAATATATTGACACATTGCTTCACTCACACTGTTTATTCACAGGACATGTTTCAAGAGCTCTTGCTCCTATCCTCAGCTGATACTCGATTAGTGTAAGTTGTAGTGGTTTCTTCTTTCTCCGTATTGTCAATAGATGGCGTGATGTACTTGTCAAAGATGTCCGGTGGTGGAGTTTCAAAATTCATGACTCTATGACGATTTTTGTTAATGAAGATTTTTTCCCATACGGAAAGGTCTATGGGGTGATTAACGTATTTTATTAGAGATGTTTCCAAATTGATGTCATGTCTAGTATTCAAAAAATGAAAAGCCACTGCTGATTTTTCTGTTTCACCATTTTTAATGTTTCTTATATGTTCTTTAGTTCTGATGTTAATATTTCTTTTTGTTTTTCCTATATAAATTTTAGGGCAAGTTTCACATTTGATCTCATAGATTCCTGGTTTTTCTTTGGTAGTGATTGAATTTTTGGGAGGGCCTTTTAACAAATTTCTGATATTAAACCTATTTTGAGGTGCAAGAGTTATGTTGTGTTTTGAGAAGATTTTGTGGAATTTGTTATAGGCTGATGGGTGGAAGGTGAATTTTTTAAAAAGTTTTTTCTCTTTTTCTCCTGTAGGTTCTAGGGTGGTGGTTTCTTTTATTTTCTTAGCTTTGTTGAGTCTGTTAACTGTTTTGTCTACTAAATTTGGGTTGAAACCGTTGGATATAGCTACTTTTTTTATGTGTAGGTATTCTTCTTGATAATCTTCTCTGTTTAGTGGAAAGTTGATCATCCGAAAGATTAAACTGTTGAAAATAGCATGTTGGTGTTTTGGGTTGAAACTGCTGTTCTTAATGTAATTATCTGTGTGTGTCGGTTTCCTGTAAATACCAAAAGTAAGTTTGTTGTTCATCTTTTTGATCTTGATGTCCAAAAAGGGGAGCACACCATCCTCTTCTGTTTCCAATGTAAATTTTATGGCTGGATTTTGTATATTCAAAAGTCTAAGACCATCTTGTATGAGTTTTTAGGTACTATTGCAAAAATGTCGTCAACATAGCGATACCACACTTTGAAATAATTTGGAAAAGCTTTTGTGATATGTGTTTAAAAGCACTCATGAATAAATCTGCCAAGAAGGGCGACAATGGGTTGCCCATAGCTAGGCCCATTTTTTGTTTATAGATCTGTCCATTAAAGCTGAAAAAATTTTGATTGATATAAATTTCTGTAAGTTGTGAAAGTTCTTCTATTTCTTCAGGTGTTATTTGTATTGATTCCAGCCATTTTTTGAGAAGTGGAATAAGCTCATTGGTAGGTATACTTGGATATAAAGAAATGACGTCAAAGGAAACCAAAGCATCTGTAGAGTTGATCTTTGTGTCCTTCAGGAGATTTAACAATTCAAACGAGTTTTTGATACTTAAATTGTGCTTCACTGTCCCTACGCTTCTTTCAAGTTTATACTTTGTATAAATGTAAAGTTTATACAAATAATCCCCACACAATAGATGAACTTACGACAGCGTAAAAACAGAAATTATAAAAATTACACAAGAACTTAAGGCATGTAAATGGAAATTTCATCCGAACATACCAGGAATGTCTCAATGCAGATGGACACACTTTCAACATAATTTATAACAAGGTTAGTACTCATTATAATGCATGCTACCACAACTCAAGAATGAGTAAAAGACTTGTAAAATGGAAAACCACCAATGTAATAAATATGTGTGGAAGATATCTGCAATACAATGACCATACGCTAATAAGACTTTGTCTCTCACTTAGGTTTACCAATTATTCAAAAGTCATTCAGACTTATCAAATTAAAAATATATATTTACACAAATATATCTTTAAAAAAATAATTTTTATTAACATTATTAGGGCCATTATTTTGAAGCTACTGAACTTAAATAGCAAGTTAGGTTGAAAAAAGTATTTGGGTTGGTTTTTAACACTGTCATTTACATTTTTATTATTGAAGGCCTAGTTTCAGAAGCTGTTGCTTCCATTTTCAACCCTGAAGATCCACTATAGGTTGTTTTTGTTGTTGTCTGCTGTGTTCTCTCTGGTGGTGAACTATGAACTTCTTTATCAAATTATAGACTGGTGGTATTTCAAAGATCATTACTCTCTCTTTATTTGTTCATATTAAGATGTTCTCCCATGTTGTCTGTTTTTGTTTATCAACCCTTTTAATAATTTTGGATCTAGGTCAAGATCATGGTTTTTATTCCAAATTGCTGCTGACTAATCTTCCTGTTTCAATTTGATGTTTCTAAATGCTCGTGACTCTGGGTTTTAGGTTTCTTTCAGTTTGTCCAATGTAGCATTTTTCACAATCCTTACTAGTTCCTCAATAATAAAAGTGTAAGTGACAGAGGGTAAAAAACCGACTATAAATACTTTTTTCAATTAATTTGGACGTGGCTGCTACTAAATTCCTCCAAAGACATATAATAAAGTTTGGTATTTAACACTCTCTTTTGATATAAATATGATGTTACATATACATGACCTTCTTCACCTATCCTTAAAGAGCTTATTTTTCTATATGTTCCATATAAATTGGATAATTTTGTACAAATGCTTTGATTACATATTTCTTTGTAGGTACAATGTGAATAGGGCAGTACAGTTGGATTAAGAAATATTTAAACATTTTAACATGAAACAGTTAATAAAACTATAAATAGAAGTATTTATAGACAGTGGAGCTTCATCAATCAAAAACACTTTTTAAACCAATTCTCGAACTGTAAAAACACTTAAGCTCCACTTACTTTTTAAATTAGGACATGTTTCAAGGACACCACGTCCCCATCCTCAGCTGATGGTCATTCAACTCATTGAACAGCGCCAGGAGAGGGAGGCGGTCAGCTGAAGAACCAGTAGAACATCAGCTGTGGATGGGGACGCGGTGTCCTTGAAACATGTCCTAATTTAAAAAGTAAGTGGAGCTTAAGTGTTTTTACAGTTCGAGAATTGGTTTAAAAAGTGTTTTTGAATGAAACAGTTATTTTAATTTCAGCCCCAAAAATACTATTATTATTTTTATATTTGTTATTCTAAATTTATTTTAAAAATATTTAGTAAGAATGAATTGTTGGAAGTGTTTGTGAACTGGACAGGATTACATGAATGGAAGCAAGACATGTGATAAGGTGAGTTAGGAATGGAAAAGAATCAATAATGTTAATTTGTTTTAACAATGTCGTTAGAATTTTAGTTAATGGATGGAAATTAATCATTTCTTCATACTAGCCGTATATAGGAAAAGATTTTTGACAGATAGAATCATCATGAAAAATTCAATGCCATGGCCGGGGTTTGAACCACGGATCTCCTGGTTTCTGTCCAGTTGCTCTAACCCATTGAGCTACCATGGCCAACTTGCCTTCATGACATTAAATTCTCCATTTGACTCTTATATTTCCCCGGTAAACCACTAGGGGCTGTTGCATTCGAGATACACCATTTGTGGCGACTTACTATCGTAAGTACTTGAGTCCTAAGCTACATCATTTAACTCATTATTTTAGGATGCAGGCTGTAGCGGTAGGCTTATCTGACACTTGCTGTATTACAGGTTTCCCTTTCCTAGCTCTGGTGATCGAGAGGCTTCGTCATATTCGGAGTAGCTGTTTGGACGGAAAGTGAGTCTAAGGTGCTGTAATTACTGTTTTAAGTGGCTGTGGGCCAGTGTATTGAGTGGGCCTACCGCTGCAGCCTGCATCCCATTTAGTGGCAACCTATCCAACAGAATCAGCAGAATTCTTGCCAAATACAACATCAGGACCATCCACAAGCCACCTTCAAAGATTAAACATCTGTTGAGACCGGTGAAAGACAAACTGGACTTCCAAGTTCTGGAAGTGTACCGTACTCCCTGTGAATGTGGAACACCGTATATAGGACAAACTGGAAGGACCATTGCTACCAGAATAAACAAACATGAACGGAGCATTCGTTTAATTCAACCTGAAAAGTCTGGACTGGCATTTCAGATCTGGATTTCAGTTCAGCTCATCGAAACGAGCCTTCAAAATGGAAATCTGTTAGCTTAAGAAGCACAGATCTATACAGCTTGATCATCAAGTAGTTATGTTCCTTTGACCCTTAATTTTCTATACTCACGCCATCTCCTGACCTGGCATTTAATTTACTGAAAACAGTCTTTTGTTCAGTGATGCAAATATTGGTAGTGCTTTGTCTTTGTTTATATTTGTTATATCCAGTGACGCATTTGTGGTTATAACATTTATTAAAATATCCTGATGATGGGAGATATGTACGCTCCCGAAATGTTGATTTCTAATTGTCTTTTCACCTGGCTTGTTTCCCAAGAAGATCTCGAACATATTTGTTGCCAGAAAAGCTTCAGGTCTTAATGTATTATTTAATTTCACAGATAGTTACAAATTAAAATAATTAAAAGGAAATCAAGAAATTCTTTAGTTGATATGGCAAAATATTTCCTGAAAATATCTGTCTGCGGCCAGCCCTGAGAAATACATCTTCATGGAACTTCATTAAAACAACATCAGATGAATTGAAACATTGTACAATGAAGAACTTGCATTTCGCACCAAAAAAAAACACTCCAAACAGCTGTTCACTATGTGATGACTTTGAAATTCCATTCTCTTTCCACTAGCAGGAAAAGGAGAAAGACAAAAACATTACTACCCATTTGAGAATAGTATGAGTATTAAATACTGTCAAAAAAAAAGTATTTGACATTATTTGTATGCTTTAATAATTTCTATACTTTTTTTGTGCAGTAAGATTTTCTCTATCATTTATGGTTTATCGGTTATGCAAGAATCATTCTGAATGAAGAGGACAAGAGGACTTCCTGAGGCTAGCGGCTGCGCCGTGGCTCAGTGGTTAGACCACTTGGCTCTCACCAAGGCGGCCCGGGTTCGATCCCAGGGACCACAAAGTGAGATTTGTGGTGGACAACACGGCGCTGGGACGGGTTTTCTCCAGGATCTCCGGTTTCCCCCGCCATCTCATTCCACTGGTGCTTCATCTTCATCTCATGTATCATTAGTGTCATTGCCTGCGGTGCCCTATGTAGTAAAAGCGGGCGTTAAACACTACACATTCATTCATTCAAGAGGCTATTCCCAGAAAATTCAAGATGTACATTTAATTTATTTGAATGCTGAAAACACTATTTGTAGTTGGTTTTTCGACACTTAATCACTTACATTTTTATATTAATGAGAGACAAGTTTTGGGAGCCATTGCTTCCATTTTTAACCTCTACTCAAGTAGAAGTGACGGCTCCCAAAATTAGTCCCTCAATAATATAAAAATATAAGTGATGAAGTGTCAAAAAACTGACTATAAATAGTTTTTCATTTAATATTGACGTCACTGTTATTAAATTCCTCCAATAATGCATAATTATTTGAATATGTGTTTGAAAAATGTTATAGGTAAAGAATGGGGTGGAGAGATTTTCTTACAAATCGCATCATATTCTTGGAATGTACTGAACCTTAAGTGAGGTATTTAATTGGCTATTAGTTTTTGAATTACTTATATGTTTTTGAATTATGTTATTTACATGAGCTGTTTACATGCACACATACATACAAAGATCTTATCTATTTTATTTTATTTTAAATTCAGAAGTCTAAGAATGTGTATTTCTAGTGGAAACTTAATATTAAATTTTTAGGTGAAATGTAATATACCTCCTATATTTGTGGTAGAGAAAGCACATTGGAACAGAATATCAAAATTGGATGGATAGGGTCAACATGAAAAATTCAATGCCATGGCCAGGATTTGAACCACGGATCTCCTGGTTTCCGTCCAGTTGCTCTAACCCATTGAGCTACCATGGCCAACGTACAGTCCTGACATTAAATTCTCCATTTGACTCATATATTCCCGGTAAACCACTAAGGGCTCTTGTATCCGAGATACGCCATTTGTGGCAACTTACTATCGTAAGTACTTGAATCCCAGGCTTCACCATTAAACTCTTATTATTTAAGTTAATTGGTGGAAATTCATCATTTCTTTACACTAGCCGCACATAGGCTAAGGTTTTGTATGGATAGAGTCAACATGAAAAGTTCAATGCCATGGCCGGGATTTGAACCACGGATCTCCTGGTTTCCGTCCAATCGCTCTAACCCATTGAGCTACCATGGCCAATGTGCCGTCCTGACATTAAATTCTCCATTTGACTCATATATTCCCGGTAAACCACTAAGGGCTCTCGTATCCGAGATACACCATTTGTGACGACTTACTATCGTAAGTACTTGAATCCCAGGCTTCACCATTAAACTCTTATTAAGTTAATTGGTGGAAATTAATCATTTCTTCACACTAGCCGCACATAGACTAAGGTTTTGTAAGGATAGAGTATAGATACATTTTATATGGATAGATACATTTTGTATCAGGACGACATGCTGGCCATGGTAGCTCAATGAGTTAGAGCGACTGGACGGAAACCAGGAGATCCTGGTTCAAATCCCGGCCATGGCATTGAATTTTTCATGTTGACTCTATCCATACAAAACCTTAGCCTATGTGCGGCTAGTGTGAAGAAATGATTAATTTCCACCAATTAACTTAAATCAAAAAGATGTTTCCTGTGCAACCTTATGAATAAAGAAATCAGGATTATGTTATAGTTACCTGAGATTATGCAACTCTTGGGTGAGATTATCCTCCATGCTGATTCGCTCTTCATGTTCGCCACTCATTTGATCTCGTAATAGCTGCACTTCACATCTCAACATTATCTCTTGTTCCTCCATAGTTTCCTTTGCAACCTTAGCTGCTATAAGTTCTTCATGGAACTTCAATAACAGTTCTTGCAACTCCTGTAAAATTACACTGTATCAGGATAATCTAACTAGATGTTACATAACTAGCCTATAACTGAGTTGGTTATCAAAAAGTGGAAATGCAGTTCATGAGATACTCCCAATACAGATCCCATGGATAAGTATTTAAGAATAATATTCATATGACTTCCTCTACCCTCTATTGTTTATCAGTAGTATAGAAATAATTCTTATATAATTGATTTTCATGAAACACACCATTAGCCTAGCCCCAAAGGACAATTTTAGCATAGAGAAATTACTTAAATAGATTAAAAGATCCTCTATCACAAGACAAAAAAGCTGGAATTTACAAAGTCAATTTCTGTGATTGTAATAAAGTATAAAAGAAATCTAGAAACAAGACTAAAGGAACATATGAGATGCTTAAAATAAAACAGAAGAATCTGCAGTTTCACACCATTTCTGGATGAAAACCATAACATCAAACCAAACATTACACTAATCAAACTGACTAGTTATGCAGCAGAATTGGACACACGGGAAAAGATCTTTATTTTGAAACACAAACAACAGTGAATGAATGGATAAAAAATAGAAGCAAGAAACAGTGAAGCAACAAATACACCACAAAATATAATTATTTGTAACAAAACTTCAATTATCTTTAAGAAAAATGGTAAAAATTTCAAAGAAATGTGCTGAAACCAGTTTCGTAAAGGTTTATTTACATCCTCAATATGTTTATTTGAAATTTTCATAATTTTCCTTAAAGGTAAGCGGTTTTGTTACAAATTATTATATTTTATGTAGGACAGTTAATGAATTTTGTTTTACCACCACCAAATACCCTCTGGAAGCACATTTCACTGCCACACAATGCCATCATTATAGACAACCATCATAACAGAAACAACAACATGGGTAAGTTGGACATATTCTGAAGATGGGAACATGTTTCCGAAACATGTTAACAGAGATAAAAAAAAGTGATATTAGTGTAACTACACCAACTCATCTTAAGTAAATACATCTTAACACATCACTATTTCTAGCTTCTTCCTTATATAAATTTAAAACAAATATTTGAGATTTTCCTTTGAATGTCACCAATTTAATTTCAATACGATTACCCAAAGTGACCTAATACCAGTTTAGTATCACAGTATTTTTAGGGACACACTGTATTTTATAAACAATCCCTGTGTTTGAAATATACCACAAAAAAAAATTTGGTTATAAAATATAATTTTGAAATAAAAAAACAATAAGAATGAGATTGATTTATTCTGAATTACCCTTCCTGTATTACACATTAATAGTTGTTGTTGTTTTAAAATGCTAGGCTTTGGCAATGAAGCCATTAGCTCTCTTGCTCTCCAATATTTCTGTGGGTCCGGCAGGTAGGGCTTCATAGGTTAAAAGATGTTCTTCAGTTATTTCCTCTTCTTTGTTGCACAGAGGACAATTTGGACTTGTATAAATTCCTATTCTTTGTAAGTGTTTGGCCAAATAATCATGTTCCGTAAGTAATCTAAAATTTGCTACTGCAGCTTTACGTGGGATTTCTGGAATAATTTCTGGATGTTTAATTAAAATGTTACATTTTTTATCTTTGGCTTTGTTAGATATTGATTGGTTTTGTTTGTGTTTATATTTGCTTTTAGTTAATCCTTTTATGGATGTAAAGGGTAAGTTTTTACTTTTGTTATGAATTAAATTTGCACCTTTTTTGGCAAGAAAATCAGCTGATTCATTTCCAGCAAATCCACAATGTGCAGGTACCCACTGTAATATAATTCTTTTCTGTAGTTTTTGAAGTTGGATCATTTTGTGACATTCTTTAATTTGGATTGACATTTTATATGAACTTATTGCACATAATGCTGCTTTAGAATCAGAAAGTATGACAGCATTTTTGAATTTATCTATTCTATATAGAAGGTGTTGGAGTGAAATATGAATAGCCGTTACTTCTGCATCAAAATTTGTTGTGTGGTATCCTGCTGGTTGATAGAATGAGAACAGTGCACATTTAATTCCCGCTCCTGAGTTGTTGTCCAAGTTAGATCCATCTGTGTAGATATGTAACCATTCTTCAGGTGGGTATCTATTGTTCACAGTTTCTAATGCTAATGCTTTTACTACAGGTTTGGAAGTTTAAGGTTTTGTAACTATTTGTTCTAAATCTAATTGAATATTCATTGGTTCAAAAGTCAGTGGGTTTTCTTTAGAATTAGGAAGATTCAGATCTGTTTTTAATTCCATAACTTTGTGTAGGAAACTTGTTTGTGTTTTCATCTTGATTGGTTGTAGTAATCTTTTCTCCCATTTTGTTGTTTTTAACAGCAAAATTTTTTCATGTTGTATTAGTGCCTGCTCCTCTAAAGTTAGATGTATTGGATAGTTCCGAGTTAAGGCTTGCATTGCCGTGATTGGAGTTGATATTGCTGCACTGGTTATTAGTCGCAGGGCCTGATTTTGGCATACTTCTAGGTGATTTATGTTAGAACTGTTTGCTGTTATTATTATCTCTGCATTATAAAGAAGTATTGGCTTGATGAATGTTTTGTATGTGGTGTTCAGTGTTTCCCGAATTACTGCCCCACTTGACTCCAGCTAATCTTTTCAAAATTGAAAATTTTTTTGTTGATTTATTTACTACTGCTTCAATATGATGTCTCCAAGATAATTTTGAATCAAAAATTGTTCCTAAATATTTTTTTTCATATGTTTGTTTCAGGTTTGTTTTCTTGAACTGCAGATTTAGTTTAGGGATTTTCTTTTTTAAGCTAAATATTTGGAATGTTGTTTTATTAGTATTTATTTTCATCATTGTTGTCTTATTAATAGTAAAGCAGTAAAGGGAACTTCAAGAAATTCAACAAAATGATGCAGTACTAAAGAACTAACTTGGTCTGAACCCAGAGCTGCCAGTAACACATTAAAAACTGCTGCAAATTAATATAATTTCTGTTACTTTCAGAATGAACTTAAAATAGTTTTAACATCCTACAAGTTTCTGAAATGGAGAATTGATCTGGTAAGACATTCAAGTAATGTCAGTAATAACAAACAAGGTTAAGAGTCATAACCACAGTAGAGTTGCTCCTTAATTACTACTTTGATTTAATATATAGAACTTCTAGTTCGTGACACTGAGCTTTTGCTTTTCATTTTTTAATTCTGAAACATGATCACATCCAAACTGTTGTTGTTGTTGTTTTTTTTTTTCCCCCAAATGCTAGGCTTTGGCACTGAAGCCATTAGCTCTCTTGCTCTCCAATATTTCTGTGTAGTGGATCCGGCAGACCCACTTCTCACACCCTAAATAGAATTGAAAATTAACCCTTCCAAAGCAATATTTATAACTCAGATTGAGATAGAGCCAGAACTCCTGGCCCTTGAATTAAATGCTGGTTTATTAACTAATACACTGCAGAAGTGTTCTGTAAAATTGTAGTGTCAGTTTTTGTGGTACTGTATTTGTTAATGGCTTTTGAAAACTCTCCTTTGGTAAATATTAATCTTGACTTTCACTGCATCATTACAAATAATATATCAAAATTTAATGGTATTGGAACATCACAGTGAAGCAAAATAATTATTAAGTTATAGATGAGTCGTACTTATTACACATCAGCTTCACTTACGTGAATAATATACTTCAAGATGCATAGATGCTATTATGAATGAAATAATGAAAAGTTGAGTCTCTTTTAAAACCACATCAGGCAATAAACAGCTATATAAATATACTCACCTCCACTTTATCAGGCCAGTTGATCATCTCATTTTGTAACTGCTGAGAATGAGCACTATGCTTTCCCAGCAAATTGTCATTTTCCTTCTGTAGCCTATAATAAGCAATGTTTAAATGTATCTTCAAATTCGATATAATTAACTTATATACACCTAAAAATATACTAAATAAAGTTACACCTTTCAAAACTAATAGAACATCTTTTAAGATGTATGAGCAAAAATAACCCAAAAAGTAATTTTTTTTTTCAGTATGTGCATTATCAAATTACTCTACCCATTCACAAAGCTTTGTCCATTAATCCTATATACAGTAAAACATGTCTAAAATGAATCTCTTATATGCCCTAAACCCAGAAAAAGGAAAACACATTTCGGAACGGAGCTATTTCCCATGTAAAATTATACTCTAATCCAAAAACTGATTAACAAAGAAACAGAAGTATTTTTCGAGTACTGTTTGTGAAAATAACCTGATTAAAACAGATTATTTTATTACAATTCCTTTCTTGGAAGTGTTGAAAACAGTGTTATGATAAATTAAATTTAAAGGGAGTCGACTCCCTTTAAATTTAAGATTATTTTATGATCATTTTATCATCCTTATTTTAAAAAGTGCAATAATTTTGAGGGAGACTACTTGCACCAAAGTTCCATGAATCATAAAGTCATAAACTGTAATCCTTCAAGGAAAAGGGTGTAACTGTTTTTTAATGTGTTCATTCTCAATTTCGTTCTTACAAGTGATCAAGCACGAGTGGAAGAAAACTGTGAACTTTGGTAATTTTTAAAAACATAGTGTGTAAGTATACAAATTCTGTAAAATGAGTTCTAAACATAAGACATTATCACTGGAGGAAAGAAATTAAGGTTATTGAAGAACACGAAATGACAAATGTCCAGCTAAAGAATTTATTGTGTTGTTTAAAGTGGGAGAAAACTCAGATTTATGAGATTTTGAAAAAATAAAAATTAAAGACGAGTGGTTAAAGGGAACAGCAAGGCATGTGAAATGCACAAAATCTACAGAATATTGTAAAATTTTAAATTGTACCGTGTTCAAGTGGTTTATTAGTGCGCACACTAAAGGAATTCCAATTTCTGGACCACTGCTTCACACTCAAGCTTTAGTGACAGCAAGAAAATTAGGCAATGCCAATTTCAGAGCTTCCAATGGATGCCTCGAGAGTTTCAAATATCACCATAACATTGTTTTGAATGCTGTGTGTTGTGAAGCAAATGATGATATGCACACAGTTGAAGTTTGGGAAGGGAAAATTGAAAACAGACAAGAGATACTAGGCGATAAACTACAATTATTGTGCATAAGTTGAAAATATAGTACACAATACATATCAGTATATTATTATTTACACTTCATTCTATATCATTCCTTCATTGCAAACCTGTGCGGCTATTTTGTAATTTCGTTGTATTCAAACAAAACCCTGTGTAAACGGAAAATAAATGCTGGAATGATCTTGTTCTCTTTTAGAGAGGTTTTACTGTACTATAAAATGCAATAAACATTTGCTTCTTAATTAAATACATTAAAACAAAATTAAACAAAAAATTAAAATTTATACAATTTTAATCAAAATAAAAAGAATCACTGAAATTTAAAATCTTAACTCAAGAACTCAAAAATTCAATGTCATAGAATTTGAACCACGAATCTTCCACTCTATACCCTGCTACTCTACCACCGAACTACCATGTAATTTGTTGGTATGACATTAAATTCCCTAACTGACTTGCATTTTCCCACTAGACCACGAGGAAATCTCAAATTCAAGATCACATACCCAATGGTGACTTAACATTCATAGTATGTAAGTCCTGGCCTTGGAATTGAATTTTTCAGTTGTGATTCTACCTTTCAAAGTTAGTCTACACATGATTTATGTGTGTTAGAACTAGGGATGCTTGATACTTGCGATACCTTGATATTTAAGATACTTGCTTGGTATAAACATCGAACAATACTTTAGGAATTAATGACTTGAAGCTTTCCCGGCATTGATTATTGATGACAGTTTCTCGGGCTAACAACCAGGTCAGATTAGGGTAACTACCCAAGCTTTCAGCGACTAACTCTGCCGCCATCCTCACGGGAACTGAATCTAGGCTACTGATGTTGCGATATTTATAGCTAGCGTGCGGCCGATAAGAACCGCATTGCCAATGCTTCTTTGCACTGTGGAGGAGAGATATGCTGAATGACTGGTGTCCATGCTTTGCTGATATGAAGGCCTTCTTCCATGTTGAAGTTGTTTTTATTCGCTTTAATGTATAGGGCTTCTTTAACCACTCTATCATAGTACCTAGAGGACTTTTCAAGTATTTTTGTAGAGTCGAATCTTATTTATAGAAAAAACGATGGTCACCTGGGTCATAAGGTGTATAGGAAACCAACTCACACTGATCTTTACCTTAATAGCACCAGCTGTCATCACCCGGCACAAAAGCAGACAGTCCTCTCAACACTCATACATCGAGCGATTGCTATCTCTGATCTTGAAAATCTACCTCAAGAAATACAACACCTACGTACAGTTTTCAGGCAGAACCAATACACTGACCAGGAAATAAACAGAACTTTTAAGAAAATGCACTCCAAACGCAACCGTGAACCCAACTCAAAGAAAGAACACGCAGGCTTAGCAGTCATCCCTTATTGTGGCGCCCTGTCGGGAAAAATTGGCAGATTACTCACGAAATATCAAATAAAAACCGTATTCAAACCCCCAACCAAAATAAAACAGTATTTAGGTTCTGTTAAAGATAATTTAGGTGTTCGTGCACCAGGCATTTATGAAATCCCATGCAGTTGCGGCAAAGTTTACATAGGACAAACAGGTAGAACTGTAGAAGATCGCATCAAAGAACATCAACGTTGTATTAGACTAGGATACCCAGAAAAATCTGCAGTAGCTGAGCACACATATAATACGGATCATAAAATCAAATTTGACTCTACAAAAATACTTGAAAAGTCCTCTAGGTACTATGATAGAGTGGTTAAAGAAGCCCTATACATTAAAGCGAATAAAAACAACTTCAACAGGGAAGAAGGCCTTCATATCAGCAAAGCATGGACATCAGTCATTCAGCATATCTCTCCTCCACAGTGCAAAGAAGCATTGGCAATCACATGATTGGTTCCGCACGTTTCTCCATCGGCCGGAGCTCGGCCAATGGGAAGAAAGTAGGCGGTTCTTAAAGGCCACGCACTAGCTATAAATATCGCAACATCAGTAGCCTAGATTCAGTTCCCCTGAGGATGGCGGCAGAGTTAGTCGCTGAAAGCTTGGAAGTTACCCTAATCTGACCTGGCTGTTAGCCCGAGAAACTATCATCAATACTTTAGGAAATTCGCTCTATACTTTTTTGATACTGTGGTGATGATTCTGCAATTTTTATTTTATTTTAAAATCTCAAAATATTAATGCCACAAGCAAAACATATTAAAGTGGTTGCAATGACCATGTAAACAGTAGAGACAAAGATGGAGATACTGTCAGCAAAAGCTTTTCTTCAATTCCTGCTTATTCAGTACTAAGAGCAACTAAGAGCTACTGGACAGAAACCAGGAGATCTGTGGTTCAAATCCCAGCCATGGCATTGAATTTTTCATGTTGACTCTATCAATCTAAAACCTTAGCCTGTATGCAGCTAGTGTGAAGAAATGATTAATTTCCATCAATTAATTTAAATAATAAAGAGTTAAATGATGAAGCCTGGGAAAGTACTTGCAATAATAAGTCGCCACAAATGGTGTATCTCAGATGTGAGAGCCCCTAGTGGTTTACCTGGGGAATATATGAGTCAACTGGAGAATTTAATGTCATGACGGCAAGTTGGCTATGGTAGCTCAATGGGTAAGAGCGACTGGACGGAAACCAGGAGAACCGTGGTTCAAATCCCAGCCGTGGCATTGAATTTTTCATGTTGACTCTATCAATCTAATAAGTGCTTCTTATCTGGAGATAACTAGAAATGTCAATGCCCCCCCCCCCCCCTCACCTCCCTGATGACTCACCAAACTGATTATTTCTTGTTCAGTAGCAGATTCCGGGCTGTAAGGCCGTGGTCCACTGGGTCTGGGAGAGAGATGAAGAAATCCAGTGGATCACGGCCTTACAACCCAGAATCTTCTACTGAACAAGACGCCGGCCATGAAAGCCTACGTTTGTTAATGATTATTTCTTCTTCTCTACATGACAGAAGATTGTGTGTTTGTTTTGTGGTACCATACCAACTGTATTCTATTTTGTTCAATATGAGTTAAATGTGGAACTATTTTCAAATAGTCCCCCATTGTGATGATCCCGTTATTTGTTGCATCTGTAAAAAAAAGTTTTCTGCATGGTGGAATATCTCTCAACACTAGTAGCCTAAAATACATGTCACATCAGTGCAAAAAAATTGCATTTTTAGAACATCTTAATAAAAAATTCTACGTAAGCAGAAATGAAACTTCTGATGAATTAACAGTAGATGAGCCTACGACTGTTCTTTCACAGTCATTGATGACATCAACATCATTCTTGCAACAGTCTCAACCTACACTTTAATCATTTATGGATAAGAGATCTGCATTTAAGCCAGGTGATAGGCAAAGACAATTACCAGAAAAATCACTACAATGGTATGCAAAGATAACCAACCATTCAGCATTGTTGAGGATAAAGGATTTAAGAGTTGATTAAGTATCTTGAACCCAGATATGCTATGTGCTCTCGTAAGCAAATATCTAATACAACAATACCAGAACTTCAAAAAGTGGAAAGAAAAGTAAGAAAAGAGCTCCAAAATGTGAACAGCATAGCTGTTATGTTCGATATGTGGCCAACAACAGCCTGACACGGCTATTTAAGTGTCACTGCTCATTTTGTAGACCTGGACTATAATCTTAAACATATATGCATGTAAGTGATACCATTTGAAGAAGTGAGCCACACTGATTAAAAAATACCAAATTTTTTAAAGTAAACTTTAGAAACTTGGAGTTTAATTATTAAATTAACAATCATGATTCATGATAATGGTCATAATATTGTAAATGCTATGAAGTTAGGACACTTTATCCACCTGTAGTGTTTAGCTCAGACATTCTAACTTATTTGGAAGACTGGACTTTTCACTTCACAAAATACTGAAGGTATCAAAGTCTCATTTCGTCATGCAGAAAACCAGGTGGGAGTCTCAAAGCAGCACAGAAGCATCTTTCTTTACCACAACACTGCTTGATCAGGATGAACCTGATGCAATGGAATTCAACTCTACATATGCTAAGAACACTTTAGCAGCAAAAGAGTGTCATAGTTTTTGTATCCTCTGAACTGATTGACACATTAAATATTTTCAATCAACACCTCACTATAAGTTCATCTGCAGTGTCAGTATCTAAAGTGATACCCATTGTGAACAGTGTTATTTCTGAATTGGAAAAGCCTCAGACAGAACATCGCAATTGCGACTGTTTGGCAGTTATTGCTGGATGAAATGAATGTGAGGTATAAATTCATTGATGTCAGTATCTAAAGTGATACCCATTGTGAACAGTGTTATTTCTGAATTGGAAAAGCCTCAGACGGAACATCACAATTGCGACTGTTTGGCAGTTATTGCTGGATGAAATGAATGTGAGGTATAAATTCATTGAAGAAAATGAAATATGTTCCATTGCAACACTGTTGGATCCCCGCTTAAAAGGACAAGTTTTTTTCACAGCTCCAGTGCTCTCAGTTGTGCCAAAGACCAACTAGTGGACCTTGCTAACCAAGAAGAATGTCCTACATTAAAAAAGATATAGTGGTGTAATGCTGACATACTCGTAAAAATCAATCAGTTCACAAATTTTTCTTTATTTTATTTTAGATGTCACCTACTGCAAAGCCCAAGAAATTGCTAGGAATGTGGTACCTGTAAAATAGCATTATGCAAGAAAATAACTGTGTGTCAGGTTTACTGTCAGTTAACAGAAGAAATTACAAATACAAAATTAAAAAAATTCCCCCGGGAGACTATTTAGCACAGCTGGACTCATATGTGACAGAAATAGAAATAAAGTTGACCCCGAAGGAGTGAAAGAGCTAATATTTTTTAACAAAACCTTACAAAACTGCACTGTTTCAAAAACCAATTTTGCTTTTAAAAGTCTAATAAAAAAACGTAAACTGATGGTTTTAAATTTTGTCTCATTAAATATGTTCACCTAATTAATTTCATTGGTATTACACAGTTCTCCCAACATTCTATTTTGTATTGAAACTAGAAGCGAAAATGATGGTAATGAGTATCGAAGTATCAAGTAATGTGGAAAATATTGTCTATTGGTATCAAGTATCAAGAAAAACTGGTATCAACGCATCCCTAGTTAGAACAATCAATTGTCATTGACTGCTCTTATAAATGGAAAGGATTTCCTTGATTTTCTGAGGTATGAATTTATTTCTATCATCTTCCCACTCACAATTACCTATCAAGTTGTTCCTGAACCTGCTCTCTCTGCTGAGTAAGACTAGTGAGCTGATCCATCACCTCACCACACATCTGTGTATACGTTTGTCGTAGCTCCTTCAGTGTTTCTTCTCCTTCTTCTACTTTCTTTTTCAGTTCAGCAACCTATGAAATGAATTTAAAATAACCCATTAGTGATAAGTGTTATGAATAGTGTTATTACTATGGAAAAAGTTATGATATTGAAAGAAGAGAGGGAGGAAGGGAAAGAGGGAGAGAAAGAGAAAGGAAAGGAGAGAAGGGAGAGAAGGGAGAAAGGAAGGAACAGAGAAAGGGAGAAACACTGCTGGGAATTTGCAACCAACTTTTAAATGCACTGCTGCAAACATCACTGCAATTCCTACCATGTCTTAGACTACACAAAAAACATGCACAATACTAGTTTTAAGACATTGCTTTATATTGTAACAGTTGTTTTAGTTTAGGCCCCAAAAATTGAAAATATTTGGTAGTCATAGCAACAAAAGGACAAAAATCAATAATTTTGGATAAGCGGCTAGCAAAGATAGAATTTTTTGACTTGGGAACGTCGAAGGGCACGGCATACAATTCAGTGTCGGGACGAAATAAAATAAAAAGATTTAAAATTTATTTCCGGAAAATTGTAACAAAGCAATGCAATTCTTGTGTAAAGTTTTATATGAAAAGTGGCATAAAGCATTTAAAGTGAATTAAAAGTATGGAATTTTAAAATTAAACAACAGTGATTTATTTCAAAATTTATTTAAACAAAATTAATTCCCTTGCTCACGACACACCTGAGTTTACAGAGTTCTTATGCATCAACTGGAGCAGTGCTGGGGACCGAGCAACAAATCTGGATAAAATATTCAAATTTAAGAGGAGACCATCATTCCAACATTTTCACCATCGGACTTCAGCAATGTAGGATTAGCCCAACACGGAACTAGGAAAATATCTCGGCTACATATTGTTTCCCAACGTAGTGCTGCGAGAACATCATTTGCAACATCTCCACAGGTGTAAATTACCGTTACAATATATATGAATTGAAAATGTGTCTTTAAATAGTTTTGTGATGTAGAATGTCAGAATCTAAACAATTATCATGACAGAATAAATTATATAAGTTTATTATTAAACCCCAGAGTTCTAAGCAAAATAAAAGAGTTGTATAAGCATAAAAAATTATGAAAATAAGCACAAAGTGGCAAAATGGCAAATTGGACAAAAATGAATACATGCAAATATGTTGATAAATAATTTAATAGAACCCTTATTTGTTGAAGGCTGTTGCAGTACACACAGAGTGTCATTCTGAGTTTTCTCTGTGTAAAACTAATGCATTGATTAGTGAAAAGATTTAATTACTGAAACTGATTTTTTTACATTTCATGACCTCACAAATGCATGAGTTATAATTGGGTAAAATGGCTGTTTTTAAGAAACATTGTAAAAAAAAAAGTAAGCAAAAATGTTTTCCTGTAAAATAAGCATAAATATGCACAGACAAACAATTAAAACAGCTCATCTAAGTGTGTCTTACAAAGTCATAACCTTTTAGCTTATCTTTAGAAATGTGGAAAAAGTTAAGAATTTTGCTTAAAAATCCAGACTTTATTTAGTAACATCTTTGCATATTACATTTAAAGAACTAAACCGTAATTCCAAGATATCAAAACTTTTTGTGTACTTAACACCAAAATACAAAAAAGCACACTAATTTTGAGCATCTATTGAGTTAATCTCTCTTTTCTAATGCCAAATAATTAATTAAAAAAAGAATGTAGATCATGTTGCAGCTGCTGCTACTGTGCCTGATGACACGAACGAATCTCAAGAGAAAAGTGTTCCCCACACAAAATGAAGCTCTGGAAGCAATACATTTCTAAGAAAGAAATTTAGTGCTGTTCCTACTGTCCATTCCATACAAAAGTGCCAATCACTGTAAACAAAGTTTTCATATTACCTGTGCGAAAATAGTAGTCACAAATCTTACCCTTAATCGATGTGTCTTCTAGCCATGTACTTGATACACAGGTATCACCTAGCTAAACATTGCTACATATACAATAAAAAAATCACAGCTAAAAATCTGTGCATAAAAATCACAGCTCAGAGTGCAGCCTGAAGTAACAATAAATGCTATAAGTATGCGGAAATGAACATTTTATTTATGTTAATTGCAGTCATCAGGTAAAAGTGTAACATTCAAATCTGAATCCACTCAGACTCAGATGACTCAGCTGCTATATTGGAATTAGTATGTTTATATACCCTGAACTCCTGCAAGACTCTGCCTCTTCATATACAAAGATTAGAATGTGGGTTACAGAGTTTAAAATGGACATACTTGCACTAGTGATGAGCCTTACTCTGGATGCCCTGTGTAAGTCACAACTGCAGAGAATCATTGAAAAAATTTATTGTTTAGTGCTGGAAGACTAAAGTTGTTTGAGATAGCAGAGGCTGTAAACATATTCAAAAGTGTGCAGATAATATTTTAAGTAATGTTTTGGGCTTTCACAATGTCTGTGCAAGATGGGAGCTGCATTTGTTGACATCTGATCAAAAGTTGCAAAGAAAAACTGCTTTTTCTTTTGTTAAGAATTTGGAGCTCTATTGTAAAAATTCCAGTGAATTTTTGAGACGGTTTATTACCATGGATGAAATTTCATTAAATCCACAGTCAAAACAGTGGATTACGCCAGGTAAAATAACCTCAAAAAAGGTAAAGTCACTTTTGTCAGCTACCAAGGTTGTGGTAAACAGCTTTTTGAGAACCATGATAACTGCAATAAATACTTTAGTATATTTATTAGTCATTCTGTTTTTGTGTTTTGCTTTTTACTTACTTTCTTTTCTTTTTTATAATTTTATTATCATTTTTATTTTATTTTAGTTTATTAGTATATATAAGTAAAATTTAAAAAAATAAGATGCATTACAAAACTAAAATGTTAAATGTTAAGTCCACAATATCTGTCGTGGTATAATGAAACAGAGTCTAGGATGGTGTATTAAACATTTCATTTTACTTTTATTTTGTTTAAAGGTCACTAAATCAACTCAAATTCTTCCCCAAATTAAGGGGTTATGAATTTGCACAGGGATGTTTGAATGTTAGTGCGCAGGCTTTGATATAAAGAAAAGGGAGCATGCAGCTGTCTCTCCTTGAACATCAACCTTCCTCTAAAAACCACTGTATAAAAGTAACTGGAGAAAGCAATTATGAGAAACAATCCTTGAGAGATTTATCTTTTAAATGTTTTAATGTGCAGCTTTTGTTGAAAGGAAATATTTTATTTTGAAGTATTTTTCTTCATTTCTGCATTATTACAACCAATAATGTGGTATAAAAAGGCTTAGCTATAGTAGACATCCCTTGATATATGAATAACAAATTTGGAATCTCACCTGTATTTTATGTTCTTCTTTCTTCTCATTCCATTTTTCCTCCATGTCCTTTCGAAAGTTTGACTCTTTGGCTAGATCTTCACGGAAACGCTCTACAGTTCTCTCTAATGTTGCCACTTGTTTCTCCAATTCCCGATTGCGCTGCTGTGCTCGGACAAGTTGTGCTTCATAATTGCTACACATGTCACACAATGATACTGAATCACCCTGTTGCTGCTTACCCTGGCTGACAGGTGAACCAAGGCTCTCACCATCTTTCTCACTACCAGCATCTGTAATGTAGTATTCCATTTAAGGAAACTATGAACAAAGAATATTGAAGTAATTTGAAAAGTTTCCTAAATGAAGTTGAGAAAATTCTATTTCCAATACTTCCTTTATTTAAGTTAACTGATGGAAATTAACTTTATTACTCACTGCCCTATGTAAATGAACTACAATGAAAAATATAATTACATGTTGTAATTACATTATGTAATATAATAATAATAATAATAATAATAATAATAATAATAATAATAATAATAATAATAATAATAATAATAATAATTAATAATTGCAATATGTTAAAAGGTTTCACTCTTTATAATTACAGTAAAACCTTGCTAACCCGGACGTCTGGATAACACAAACCAGTTTTGAAAAAAAAACTGGTGGACAAACTTTGGTAAAACCTGGAAAAAGTTGTGGCCTGATACATTTGACTTGCCAGGAAACAAGATTGAAGAAGCAGAAAAATAGGTGTGGAAGAAGATTTTCTACACATTTTTTAAAATATTGATGGCTGTTCCAAAGTTGATGAACACATTGTGACAAATTGGTGCAAATTGACAATGACGGAGGTTATAAACTAATTACAGAGGAAGTCATTATTGCATCATGCAGTGTTACTGAAAATGAAAATGAAGAGTATTCGGTTCAGACTGTGGTGATCACCCATGCACAAGCAAACATAGAGAAATTGATGATTTATGTAGAGAGTCAAGCCGAAAAATTGCCAAATGAACCTCTAATAATAAAGCAGATGTGGGACAGCTGCTCGTAAGCAATATGCTATACTGATACAGCAGAAGATCACTGCCTTTTTCACTGACTGGTTAGTAGCTATATTATATACTATGCAAATACATAGGCTATTACAGTACATACAGTATATATGTTTTTTAGGTGAAAGTGTGGCAATAGTAATTTCTATACTACATTAAAAGCATTTTGGTGATGAACATGTATATTTTATTGTTTTTTACATCATTCTCTGGATAAAACAGATTTTCATTAATTTGGATTGGCCCTTGTCCCAGTTAATCTAGGTAAATAAGATTCTACTGTAATTATGCATATGAATTATGCCCTAGCTAAATGACATATTCAAATTCAATGGGACTTAGCATCTTTAGCAAAATTTGTATAATATATACATTGATATTGTCATACTGAGATACAACTTATTTAGCATTCACCTTTCAAAACCACTTACCAGTATGAGATTTTGTAAGATCTTCTGTAATGGGGGAATGAGACTCTGGAGTTAGTTTATGTGGTGCACTGCTGTGGAGTTCATTTACATTAGATAAAGATGTCACCATCGTGTTCATTACATTTACCTCTGCAGAAAGAAAAAAAAAATCAATACTTTAAAATAACTACCAATCAGTGAATAACTCTGGCCATGTTACTATTAGAACTAGATTCATGCATAATAAAGACTGGTTCATTCACGTTAAAGCTTTCTGCATCCCAAAAATGCAATGAGTTCACCTATGAGTATTTGTGTATGCCCACTCATTCCCTTATTACTTGAACTTTGTCACAATCTTATTCAGCACTGTTATGTATATTGACATTCAAGATACTGTATTTGTAGCCGAGATCTGCTGCATACTTTATGTACAAGAAAAATGGAAATCAAATATTAATTTTCATGAACTTCTATGTGATGAAGAAGAAGATGACTGAACACTATTTTTAAACAAGGTAAGTTGATAATCCTAATGGTTAGTTTTGAACACTTACTAAAACCTTTAATTATAGTGCCACTGTTCTATAAGTTGGCAGTGCTGTTGCCAATGCTTTAAAGAATTCCCAACAGGCAGCAGCATACTGGATAAGAGTAACATTGCAAGAATATCAGTTTAAAATGGTTGCTTTGTTTCGACATGCATTTACATTTTGTCATATGTTTTCTGGGTAGTAAATGTATGGAACCTGTTCAAAACCATCACTCCACTGCAGCAAATGCACCAGTGGAGTAGAAACTTCAGAAATACCATGACTTCAGGAAGACAAAAGTGTCCTTCCCAGGACAGCCACAAGTATTGCAACAGTTGAGACCACAGTGATGGAAAATTGCTGTGTGATAGTGGATGAAATAGTAGCAAATTTGAACTTTAATCATGGTTCAACACATCACATTATTCTGATATGCTTGAGTTTTACAAAGTGTCTGCAAGAAAGGTGCCATGGTAGCTCACTCCAGAAACTCCACTTCTGCTATACTTACCAGACCTCGCCCCAAGTAATTATCACATATCAAAATTTAACTGTATTGGAACACCACAGTGAAGCGAAATAATTATTAAATTATAGATGAGTCATATTTATTACACATCAGCTTCACTTATGTACCTATATTGAGGACATGTTTTGCGAACCATCGTTCGCATCATCAGCTCTAATGCGACTGAAGCTTGATTCAGTGGTGTGGGTAGTTCTGGAGTTGCTGCTGCCATCTGTTGATTTTGTGATGAATTTAAATGTGGCGTTGTCTTCTGGCCAGATTACGAAGTTCATTAGTTAGTTTTTATATTTTCCTATGTATATTCTTTCCCATTTTCAAGAAATACAATATAACACTGGCAAAAAAAAAAAAAAAAAAAAAAAAATTACAACTTCAAAAACCTACTTAACAGTAAATACTGATAAGATAAAACCAGAAGAAAAGTCAGGCATTTACAAGATTAAGTGTAAAGACTGAAAAAATTTACATAGGGAGGACAAAAAGAAATATAGGCACTAGAAAGAATGAACATTTTAGGCACCTAAGATACAAAAATATTGATAAGTCTGCAATAGTAGCTCATTTCTGGTCTGAAAATCATGAAATTAAAGATAGCACCAAATTACTAAAATACGTACAAAAACATAGTGAACTCGTCAATTGGGAGAGAATATATATAGAAAAACATAAAAACCAACTAATGAACTTCGAAATCCTGCCAGAAGACAACCCCACATTTAAATTCATCACAAAATCAACAGCTGGCAGCAGCAACTCCAGAACTACCCATACCACTGGATCAAGCTTCAGTCGCATTAGAGCTGATGATGCGAACGATGGTTCGCGAAACATGTCCTCAATATAGGTATGTAAGTGAAGCTGATGTGTAATAAATACGACTCATCTATAATTTAATAATTATCACATGTTTGGATCATTTGAAGAGGCAGTGGAAGAAAAGAAATTTCTTCTTCATAAGAATATGTACTTGATGGTACATGAGAGGTTGTGGATGTGACAAGTGTTTTTTTGCTATAGGAATCTATAAATTTTCATGTAATGTTTTCTCTTCAATTCTTTTCAGAATATTGTGAACCAGACTTTAGGCAATAACTCTAATATAAAAAAATCCTGCCTCCCATCCTTTTTTAACCTTCTGGTATTCAGTTTAATACTTTTACAACCTTCAATTTCAAGCTATGAAAAATATCACTTGGTACATTGGAATACATAGTGTTAACTATAAAATACTCATTACTTATTAAAAGAATTACCGAGTCATATTTTATTAAAACTTTAAACTTTACTCACGTCACTATTAAAAAGGGCATGTTTTTTTCAGGACTGTCCCAGTTCCATCCTCAGCTGATTGACACTCACTTTTTTGGTTTGTGAAAGCTTTTGTAATGTTATGAATAAGTGTTGTTAAAACTGAAACTACTTCATATTAAAATACTTGTTGAGTTACATTTTATTAAAACTTAAAATTCACTCACATCACTACTTAAAACAGGAACATTTTCGTTACTCACTTGGTGAACTAGAAGCTACAGGAAATGAATTAAGCACCTCTGTCTCTTGGTTGGCAGCACTCTTCACATCTCGACTTGGTGATACATCCTGCTAAAGAATATCATCTTTACTTTTAAGTACATGGTATCATTCCTTTATTAAAATGTAAATCAATATGAAACTAATCCCTTTGGCTCTAAAGGATCACATCTAATAAGTGACTTTTTGTTTTTCCATTCATGGCGACTTGTATTTCTGCATGACAGAAACAAGAAGAGGTATTCATTATTTAAATAACAGAATGATTATGAAACAAACAGAACATATTTATTTACTTTTATGAAAGCTGACTTTAATGCTCCTTTTTCTTATTTTTTATTTTTACTTCTGTTTTTATAAATATATAGGAGATCTGTATTTTTCTACATTAATATATTAAAAGAACTATACTGTACAACAAATTCAGGTAATTTATTGAATTTCCTTACAGTTACTTTCTTCTTTTAAGTTGCTGAATCACATGCTAGACTATATTCTGGTTATACATTCAATATTTTCCATTCAAATCAGGATATATCAACAAGCAATTAGGTAGATCACCATTCAAAGTGCTCATAGGAAAATATTAATACATTTTATAAATGATCAAAATCTATGTAAATAAATAAATGTAAGAAAGACAAATCCTATGTGAGCAAATGCTCAAGGTTTTAGTTTTATTATTATAGTTATCACTAAGTGCTTTTTGCTAGCTACAGTTTCATTTTGTCTTAAAAAGATTAATCTTTATAGACTACTTGCAACAAAGCATATAAACAAAATATCAAGAGGAAAAAAAAATCATAAAGATATGTAGTGGCAATAACTTACTTCTGCAGAAACATTCTGTGTACTAGTGAGCACACCTTCTCTACTTCGTATGCTTGCAGCATCTTCGGATGATTTCAATGAGTCATCCTGTAAAGTAGTATTGTGTTTGCATGAAGGAGAAACATTGTGTTTTAAGCAAAAGTTATGGAAATAACATATATCAAAAAGTGTTGAACATTAAATTGTGAACTTCAAAATTATGGTAGATGATTATTTAATCTACAAATCCACAACCTCAGACCATATAACACTACAGTTATGCATCGAAGAAGATGATTGATTGGAAAGTCACTGGTTATTTAAATTAATTGATGGAAATTAATTGTTCCCTCACTCTAGCCATGTATAGGCTAAGGTTTTGGATAGACAGAGTCAAACTGATAGCTCAACTGGTAGCTCAATGGGTAAGAGTGACTGAGCAGATGCCTGGAGATCCGTGGTTCAAATCCCTGCCATTGCATTGAATTTTTCAGTTTGAATCTGTCTATCCAAAGTCACTGGTTACTTGACCAGCAGCCAAAATTGGGGACATGGTCCTTGAAACATGTCATGCCAATAATTTGGTAAGTAATACAAGTGCTTAAAGTCAATTCTTTTTCTTTAATTTAAATTACATAAAATTAAGTTTACTCAATTTTTTCCTCAAATAGTTGAATATGGTTTACAATAGTGTTGTCCATTTCAAAGAGAATGTTGAAATGGAATACTTCAGAGTTATCACATAAATTTAAAGTGATTTCACTCATTAAGTTCTTAAGGAAAATGCAATGGTTTTCATGTTCTAGTGGGCAGCATATATAATATACACACATTACTATTATCAAACTTATAAATGAGAAGCACTGTATGCATAGAGCTTTGATTTGGAACATTAATGTTTGAACATGGGTTTGCTTTACCCTGGGAAACATAGTTTGCCAATGGAGTTGGATATTCAAGTACAAAGATTTCTGCTGCAAATTGTAACTACAATAATCTTGTATCTTTGTCATGAATGATATTAAAAATTATGTCCTTGTGTCATCACACATCTATCACACCATTCCACAAAATTTGCACTAAAACTCATTAACTTTAAAAGTTTATTGGCATTATAAACTGAGGTCTGTAAAATTGCTGATTCTTTACAAACTTTCTCAGAGGTTACTTTGGACATCATTCTATCTTTTCTCCAATAACACTGTGTGTTTCGTCTGTCAGAATATTTATTTCTCATCTTTCTTTATACCTACATTCATTAATGCAAAACCATTTTCACGTTCCTAGGACATAATGACAAATATCTTGTTCACATCCAATATATCCTTCCATCCTGCTTGCTCTAAATTTCGGTCTCAATACACACAACCACTGGTTTTCCATGTAATGATGACCCTCTATTCTCTTTCATCCCAGTTCCCATTTCTCTAACCTTAATTATTAGTTCATCTTAATCATTGTTAACCATTTCTCTCTGACTTTCCCCAAATAATCACCTATATTTCTTACATTATTTTCTCCTTTTACAGACAATATTTTCCTAATTAATTTCCTTTGTAACAACACAGAGATTTATTTTTGGTTTCTTATCAAGTACACAGCCTGTTTCCCTAAATTTATTCACAATATTATAAACTATTTTTCTGTGAGGTAACAAACAAAAGTGAATATTTATTAATTTTTAGATGAGTCGTATTTATTACACATCTGCTTCACTTTCATACCTATTTTGAGGACATGTTTCGCAAATCATCGTTTGCATCTTCGGCTCTTATGCGACTAAAGCTTGATCCAGTGGGGTGGGTAATTCTGGAGTTGCTGCTGCCATCTGTTGATTTAGTGATGAACTTAAATGTGGAATTCTCTTCTGGCGGGATTTCAAAGTTCATTAGTTGGTTTTTATGTTTTTCTATGTATATTCTCTCCCATATGTCGAGTTCACTATGTTTTTGTACGTATTTTAGTAATTCTGTGCTATCTTCAATTTCATGATTTTCAAACCAGAAATGAGCTGCTATTGCAGACTTATCAATATTTTTGTATCTTAAGTGCCTGAAGTGTTCTTTCTTTCTAGTGCCTATGTTTCTTTTTGTCCTCCCTATGTAAATTTTTTCACAGTCTTTACACTTAATCTGACTTTTCCTCTGGTTTTATCTTATCAGTATTATTACTGTGAAGTAGGTTTTTAATGTTGTAATTGTTTTTTGGTTCCAATGTTATATTGTATTTCTTGAATATTTTTTGGAACTTTTTTGTGGCCCAGGGGTGGTAAGTAAATTTAGCAAATCTAATTTCTTGTTTTATTGGTGTGAGAGCTGTGATCTGTTTTAATCTCTTTTGAAGTTTGTATGATTTTACTTTTTTATCTACAAGGTTTTTTCCATATCCATTTTTAATTGCAGTTTTTAAGATTTGATGGTATTCGTTTTGATATTCTTGCTGGCTGAGGGGTAGATTTACTAATCTGTGTGTGAGACTGTTGATGGTGGCAGGTTTGTGTGGAATTGGGTTGAAACTATTTGCTTTGATGTAATTATCTGTGTGTGTTGCTTTTCTATGGATGCCAAATTCTAGTTTTTCATTGCTTTTTGTGATTTTAAGGTCCAAAAAAGGTAGAGTACAGTCCTCTTCAGTTTCCACTGTGAATTGTATGCTGGGTTCTTGCAGGTTGAGTAGTTTCAAAGCATCATCTATTTGTTTGTAGGGCACTATTGCAAAGATGTCATCTACGTATCTGTGCCATGTTTTAAAAATATGAGGGAAGGCTTTAGTTATATGTGTTTCGAAAAAGCTCATGTATAGATTGGCCAAAAATGGTGATAGCGGGCTTCCCATAGCTAGTCCTGAAATTTGTTTACAATATTTTCCATCGAAGACAAAATAATTTTGATGTATACATATTTCAGTCATTGCCAAATATTCTTCTATTGCATTGGCATCTAGGTTTATACAGTTTAGCCATTTTTTTAGTTGAATCAAAAGTTTGTCTAATGGAATGCTAGGAAACAGGGAGCGGACATCAAAGGATACTAAAGTGTCATGAGGTTTTAGTTTAAGATTTTGAATTTTTTCTACCATGTCTAAAGAGTTTTTTATGCTCAGAGTATGGAATTGTGGAAAGGACTGAAATTTTTTGGACAGCCATTTTGCCAGAAGGTAAGTAGAAGTGTTTATATTATTTACAATGGGTCTCATGGGTATGTTGGGTTTGTGTATTTTAGGCAAACCATATAGTCTTGCAAGGGTAGGGTTGTCCGGTTTGATAGTTTTTTGTTCTGCAGTTGTTAAAATTTTACTATTAATGATGGTTTTTTGTAAATTTTTTATGCATCGGTTGAGTGGATTAGAATCTATTTCTTGGAATTCTTTTTGTTGTAGTAACTTCACGCTTCACTGTGGTGTTCCAATACAGTTAAATCTCGAAAAGTGAATATGTCTAAAATTGTCATCTCACTTATCAACAAGAGTGTGTTATCACAGGAATCATACACAAAGATTTTGTGTGCATAAGGATATTTTGCATTATAAGAGCACTAACACATTGTAACACAGAAACAAGTGGTTTCACAATATATTAATCTGTACAGCACAAAGATTTTGCATCAACTGATTAGCCAGCAAATGTAGAGAAAGAAAAGTGGAGCAGGAAAAGAGAGAGTTAGAAACAGTACAATGAAAGATATGCAAATCTGTAATAATACAAACATGCATCCAAACAAGGCTCTGTATTTAATATCACTATTTACTTTGACATAAATGAACAAATGCGTTTGGCTGAATTATCAAATGATTCTCATAGTTAATGTCATTCACTTCACAGTTAATCTTTGAAATTACCTTTGTTGAATCACCCTCATATTTCCTTAGCAAGTCATCTGTATGTCTCAATTTCTCCTTAAGTGCTTGAATTTCTTCTTCCAATGGAATGACTAAAGACCGTAGCACTTCTGCATCTTCTTGTGCCTAACAGAATTTAATATACATAAGTAAAAGTAAATCTGCAAAATAATTTGTGCCAGAAAGAAATTTAATAAAAGTGAATCGAGAAGATATTGACATACTGATTCACTCACACATTTTTCACAGGATCTATATTTATGCTTTGAAGAAATTTAATATTTATTTACTGCTTAATTACCAAAATTGTCTGAAGAGCTTAGATTTAAAACATGGTAACTGTATTTTTGGTCAGAGGTCAGATATCTAATGCTCAAAATAGTATCTGACATTCCTAATTTTGATACAGTTACTAGATTTTTAATACCTAGTTGACAGAACTGCAACAATATTTCTGAAATCTGAATAAGTACAACTACAGCATAACTTGGTATTTATCTGCTCAACTTCTCCAAAGCAGAAATGCCTGTCACTGTACTTCATCACCAAGCTCTTTACTTGCATGACAGCTGTTCATACAAGTATAGTTATTAAACAAAATTCCTCCTTTTAGCACAAGAGTCAGAGACTAATATATATATATATAGTGATAAATGAGGAGGGGTTGAAGTTAATAGAATTTTGTGAGAATAATGATTTTATGATTTTGAATGAATTGGGGAGAGGATACTCAGTGTGAATATACACTGATGAATGCTAATGGGCAGAGTGTGATGGATTATGGCTTGTGTGATTTGGGGTTGGGGGATATAGTACACTTTTTAATGTGGTGAATTAATAAGCAATAGTGCTCATTTTCCAATAGTTATTGAGGTTAACAAGGCTGATAAAAGAAGAGGCATTAATGTAGTGAAATGGTGGAAATTGAGAGTTTTAAATGGAATGATAGAGAAGATGTATTTAGGGGTATTATTGACTCAGAAATGGGAGGATTGTAGGTCCACAGTATTAATGCAATGGTGTTAGAGCCTAAAGTGGGGCTTGCATTGAATATTTTGGATTTTATATTAAGATGGGCAGGTGATAAGATGAAGTTAACAAATAAAAAGGTTGTTAGGAAATTTAAGACTGATTTGATGAGGAGTGTAGGAATCTGAAAGGAGTGTTAAAGGAAACTGTAATTAAGTGGAGAGAGCGGAATGGGCATAAAGAGAGGTCAATGGTTTTGGACCTGCGAGCTCTGTATAGGGAGTTCTTGAAAGAGAAAAAGTTGAAATGGGGAGCAGAGAAAGGCAAGGAAATTGAAAGGAAAATTAGTTCAGGTAAGCCTCATTAGATTTTAGTTAATTGATGGAAATTAATCATTTCTTCACACTAGCCGTATATAGGCTAAGGTTTTTGATACAGTCAAGATGAAAAATTCAATGCCATGGCTGGGATTTGAACCACGGTTCTCCTGGTTTCCGTACAGTCGCTCTATCCCATTGAGCTACCATGGCCAACCTGACATTAAATTCTCCATTTGACTTGTATATTTTCCCGGTAAACCACTAGGGGCTCTTGCATCCCGGCCATGGCATTGAATTTTTCATATTGACTCTATCTATCAAAAACCTTACCTATGTATGGCTAGTGTGAAGAAATGATTAATTTCCATCAATTAACTAAAATAATAAGAGTTAAATGAAGCCTGGGACTCAAGTACTTACAGTAGTAAGTCACCACAAACGGTGTATCTCAGATGCGAGAGCCCCTAGTAGTTTACCGGGGAAATAAACTAGTCAAATGGAGAATTAAATGTCAGGACGGTACGTTGGCCATGGTAGCTCAATGGGTTAGAGCGACTGGACGGAAACCAGGAGATCCTTGGTTCAAATCCCAGCCATGGTATTGAATTTTTCATGTTGACTATCAAGGCTCATTATATTTTGGAGGTTATTAGAAGTTGCTCTCAAGGCCATGTGGGATCAGTGCAAATTGCACCAGAAGTATGGGTTGAGCATTTTAAAGAATTGTTTGGGATGAAAGCAGAGAAGATGTATAAATGGAGTTTTGGGATTGAAAATCAGTATATTGAGGAATTGGATATGCAGTAATGTATACTGAAAAGCTGGCAAGTAGCTGTTATACACCCGATATATAAAGGAAAGGGTAATATGGATAATCCCAATAGTATAGGGGGACTGCACTGTTAACTAACTTTGGGAAAATATTTACTGGTATCTTTTCTGAGAGAATTCAAACCTGGTCAGAAATGCATAATTTGGTGTCTCCATATCAGTTAGGATTTACGAAGGGCAGGAGAACAGTAGACAATGTTTTGATTTTGAACACAATGGTGGATAAACATGCATGCAAGCAAGAAGCGTGGCAGGTTATATACAATGTTTGTGGACCCAGAGAAAGCTTATGACAGTATAATTAAAGAAGCATTATGGTACAAATTGTTAAAGAAGGGATTAATTAGAGGGATTGTGAGGACTTTAAAGGAATTATATAGACAAAATTCATTTAGTATTAAAGTGCAGCCAGGAGAAGTTACATTATGTGGCATGCCGGCATGTCCTGGATCCAAGCTCTGCCAATTGTCCTATACAATTGTCATATACAATGCCTTCAAAGAGGATCTTGGCACCTTATCAGCAGCACTGGTATACAGGGAGCCCATTTGCATTCCGGGAGAGCTACTTTTGTGTCACAAACAACCAGCACATTGGAGAAGCTTCCAATTTTGTGGTTAAGCTCCATCAGCAGATGGAACGACTGCATCCAGTACCACCACCATGCCACGGTCAAAGCTCATCCTTCATATTCAAGGACTTGGCTAGTTGCACTCATGTCTTCTAGCGTGATGATACCGTACAGTGTTCCCTTCAGCCACCATACTCCAGTCCTTACCGCATTTTACAACCGGACAACAAGATCATGACATTGCAGATCCACAATAAGCCAGTCCGTGTCAGCATCAATAGAGTAAAACCTGTGTACCTCCTTGCAGACAAAACGACTGAGCCAACAGCCAATGCACAACAAAACGATAGCTCTAAGATGCCTGCCGAACACACGACTCCAGCCTCTGCACCCACAACAAGGTCAGGATGTCGGGTGAGATTCCCTGATTATTTTGGGACCTAACCTACTCTATTCCGCAGGGGGGAGGGGGGGCTAGGAACCCGTACTATGCACTGTCATCACCATAACGTGAAGGCAGCACTGAAAGACAACAGCTGCCATAGCAACAGTTAAAAACGTTTATAATATGTGTATCTTAAGAGCTGGTATCAATAAATAATTGAACCGATTATTTTATTTAGTGAATAACCGACAATGGTATACAACTCAATAGAACAAAATGCTGTACCATCGTTTGGTGGTATCCCTTGTACAAAGAATATATCTTCAGAGGCTTAACAGTTCATGGTTCAAAGATCTGTCCTAATATTACAGCTACCCAGAGGTGATGGATGATGGATCAATCAAGCACCTCCCTAGAATCCATGGAACATACATTCCTTTGGGTATCAGTACTATCTGTTAGGCACTGCCATATGCCATGAAATCTAGAGGAATAAAATGAGAAAGAAATGGAATGAAAGAGAAATGATAAGAAGGAAATCGAGGTAGATGAAAACTACCCCAGCATTCATATACAAGTATAATTACAAAAAATCCAAAGTCAGAGTGGATGGTCAATGAGAATCAAATCTGAGACCACTGAATACAAGTTTCAAATGTTATTGCAAAGCCACTGGTTGAAGCATTCTTAGTTAAAACTGACATTTCAGACAGGAACTATCCCATATTTTGCACAAGTATTACCTGATGTGCATGCAGGGATGCAATATGTAGTCTGTTTAAACTTGATTACGGAAGATTCACAGGACACAAATTTGACATTGCACATATGTACATGCTTAGTAGGTATGATATGCAAAGATAGCATGGAAAAAATGACAAGATAGTAGAATAATGTCAATTTTAAATGGATTCAGTATCAAGTTTTCTTATTTTAAGTAATTTGGCTTGGAAAAAGTGGTGTAGAACCCACTCTAAAGCAAACTGCAACAACAGCATAACTGATCAGTAATGACTAGAGCTTGGGTTTATATGCACTATAATGTATGAATATATGCATGCATCTATTCAATAAAAATCTGGTACATATGCTCGAAAAAATGTATAACATGCATTTAAAATAAGGTACATTATTTCAACTTTCCCACATTTATTATTTCCTATTTCCCCTGATATGTCTCCAGTGACAGCTGTTTCATATATCTGTAAGGCAGAAGATAAAGGATATCTGTTTTCTTTCAAACATGTGATAGCAGCTGGTATTTTAGCAGGTCTTAATAATCACTAATTTACTCTGGAGACTCTTCTCATTGCAAGCACTTACTGCAACAAAATATCATCTTGGCACCTACTAAAGACACTCAGTTTTAAAATTGCTAAATTCAAAAACAAAATATGAAACAAGAAGATAAGTCAGCAATAGCATTTCATTTTTGGAACGAAAACCATAACATTGATTCAAATCCAAAATTACTAAAGGAGTAATAAACCAAAATAAACTGACACCATGGGAGAATATATTCATATGGAAAAATAAAGACCAAGTAATGAATTTTAAAATCCCACCAGTAGATAGTTTGACAAAGAAGTTCATAGTTCCACCACCAGAGAGAAGAGAGCAGACGACAACAGTCAGTTGGACAGAGGATGAAAATGGCGCAACAGCTTCCAAAACTACTCTCTCAATAATATAAAAATGTAAGTGACGAAGTGTTAAAAAACAACTACAAATTGTTTTTTCAATTAATTTTCACATCACTGTTACTAAATTTCTCCAATCACGCATAAATGCTTACATTCATTTACACATTTTAATAGTGTGTAAATATAATGTGTCATAAGTATAAATAAAACATTTTTATATTTTAGAACAATTCTTACACTTTGTTAAATCTAACCTAAACTATATTATTCTCCATATAAGAAGGGTAGAAACATCTATCAGAAACTTAAATTCTTGCTAAAGGATATCCGCTAAAGCAGATTTATGAGATGATAACAGTTCATCTAGTGTAAATTTGGATTTGAAATACCTTTGGTTCCGATTTCAAGGTGGCTGCTGAATGAAATAACAACTATTCAATCATTGTTAAGGAATTACAGCACCAGATAAAATCTTACAGAGTAACCGTACTCCCATTCCAGTGCTCATTTTTCTATTATTTTGGTTTATTTGATCTTCCTTAGCAATGCATTAGTACTCATATAATCACTATAACCATTTGGGTTAGCCTCCATGCTAGACCACAAAGAATTAAAACCAAATGAATGAGAGGGTAAAAATAATCTGATGTGTTATGTTTACATGACTGTCTTACTCCCCACTGTTTATTGGTGTGTATACAAATATTCTTACAAAAGTTTTCCATATACTTCATTTTAATAAAGATAAAACCTTGGCAAAAACATTTGTACTTCCAAAGAGAACAACAACAGTCAAATGTTAAGAACTGGATATTATATACTGGCCTTAAAATTCCATAGTGTTTATATGCAATCAAGACAAGCAACTGAATATTAAAAGCACTTTAACAGAATGATCAAGTATTGAACAATCATAACTATTAATAACAGACATCATGAAAATAAATGGCACAAAAATATTTAGAATAAATTGAAAAAAACTATTTGTAGTCAGTGTTTAACACTTTGTCACTTTATATATATATATACATTAATGTAATATGTACATTAATATGTACATTAATTATGAACTTAATGTATGTAACTTAGTGCAAGTATCAAAAACTGAGTACAAATAGTTTTTTCAACTAATTTTGATGTCACTGTTACTAAATTCCTCCAATCACGCATAATATTTAGAATAAACTAAGTTTTAAAGAGATCCTTCTTTTCTGTATAGTATGGTTTAGCCTATCATTTAATGTTTGCCAGTTGTACAATATTAGAAAGAAATTCCTTCTTAAATTAGGTGGACTTCACAGGCTATTCCGAAAAAATTCAAGATGCATTATTTTGTGATGTAACTATAATATACAGTATTTTAAACAAAGTATTTATAAATTTTTTTAGAAAATAAAAAATATTAAAAAGTTCCTATATAAATGACAGGGAACATCTTTCTGTTGCATTTTTTGAAGATACTGAATTTAATCAACTTTTTATTTATCCCACTTTCTATTTTTGGGCTATGTTGTTTTCTCATTCACATGCATGCACAAATATGAAGATTCTTTCTCTAAAATGTTACTTTTTATTCAAGAGTCCTCAATTTTGGGATCAAATTTTTGGATGGAATAGAATATCTTCTCTACTTCTGTCCTGGTAGACGAAGTTAAAAAATATGTTAGATTTACTTGACTTTCTCCACCCATTCAACAAACTATTTTTAACCAAGAATAACAAACATAGGTTGAAGAATACAATATTCTCTCAGAATTTCAGATGGGTTTTAGAAGAGAGAGAAGAACAGTTGATAATTTATTTATTATAAAAACATTGGTGGATAAATATTTAAAGGATAAGAGAGGAAAGCTATATATCGCTTTTGTTGATCTTAAGAAAGCTTATGATAAGACTGAGCTCGAGTTGTGGCATAAGTTGTTGAGCAAAGGGTTGAGTAAACAAATGGTGGATACTATTAGAGCATTGTAGGGTAAACCTACCCAATTTCGTGATACACCTTATTTCGTGAATCAGACTTTCTGATCCCTCACGAAATGTCATAGGTCCAAGTGCTGTGATTGCACTATGTATTCAGAGAGGGTAGTCGCACCTTCTTTTGCTGTAGGAATGTGAAGGTCACTAGCCTGCTACTGTGGTTTCCACAGCCACAGCTTGAAAGCTTGAAAGCTTGATGTGAGGAAGTGTAACTGCAGCAGTCATCTTATTCAGTGTTTTACATACAGGATATTTCATCTGGTGTTCAATCATTATAGCCTTAACACATGTAAGTATTGCCCTATTATATTACTTTGAAAACACAAACAAATAGCCTACACAAAGTTATGGAATTAAAAACAGATCTAAATCTTCCTAATTCTAAAGAAAACATTTTAATCAAAGAAAATCCACTGACTTTCGAACCAATGAATATTCAATTAGATCTAGAACAAATAGTTACAAAATCTGAAACTTCCAAACCTGTACTAAAAGCACTAGCATTAGAAATGTGAACAATAGATACCCACCCGAGAATGGTTACATATCTACACAGATGGATCTAACTTGGACAATAACTCAAGAGCAGGAATTAAGTGTGCACTGTTCTCATTCTATCAGCCAGCAGGACACCACACAACAAATTTTGATGCAGAAGTAATGGCTATTCATATTTCACTCCAACACCTTCTATACAGAATAGATAAATTTAAAAATGCTGTCATACTTTCTGATTCTAAAGCAGCATTATATGCAATAAGTGCATATAAAATGAGATCAATCCAAATTAAAGAATGTCACAAAATGATCCAACAACTTCAAAAACTACAGAAAAGAATTATATTACAGTGGGTACCTGCACATTGTGGAATTGCTGGAAATGAATCAGCTTCTTTTCTTGCCAAAAAAGGTGCAAATTTAATTTAGAAGAAAAAATAAAAACTTACCCTTTACATCCATAAAAAGATTAATTAAAAACAAACAAAACCAATCAATATCTAACAAAGCCAAAGATAAAATATGGAACATTTTAATTAAAAATCCAGAAATTATTCCAGAAATCCCACGTAAAGCTGCAGTAGCAAATTTTAGATTACTTACGGAACATGATTATTTGGCCAAACATCTACACAGAATAGGAATTTATACAAGTCCAAATTGTCATCTGTGCAACAAAGAGGAAATGACTGAAGAACATCTTCTAACCTGTGAAGCTCTACCTGCCGGACCCACTACACAGAAATATTGGAGAGCAAGAGAGCTAATGGCTTCATTGCTAAAGCCTAGCATTTGAAAACAACAACAACATTACTTTTTTAATTTAGAAGGGCATTATGCCGTGAATGGCTTACAAAAATGAGTGATTTGCTTACGATTTTTTTCAATCTTCAGATTAAATGGCTCCTATTGGAAAACAAAATTCACAAGACAATGGAGGTAAAACAAAAGTGAAACTTGCCATCACTAAATGAAGGCAAACATATGATGCTGGGGCTCTTCAAGCAGCACGTACGGTCATTTTAGAGGAAAAGTATATCCAAAGCTGCTAAGCAATTTTCCGTTCCCTGGAGCACCCTTAAGGACTACATAAGTAGAAATGATAGTGATATGATGATATTACTGTCATCGTTGTTCCAAGAGAAGAATCAGATTTCTCCAAACAAGTTGAGGGGATTTTGCAGCTGCCTAAATTCACAGCAAAAGAAAAACAAATGGTGCGCGAGCCAGAAAGGATCCTTCATCCAGTGTTTTATCCAGGAGAAAGTCAAAATGTAATCGGATCCAAAAACATAAATGCGTTATCTACACAGAGCCAAGCCGGGACAAGTAGTTTAGAACGAGGACAGAAGAAGATATAAAAAAAAAAAAAATGTGTGCACTGAAGTACGGAAGTGAGAAAAATAAAAGTTCCTGGATTCACTGTTGCTTTTGTTTGAAATGGTACCATGAAACTTGACAATTTGTAGACTCCAAAGATCCACCTATTATTTTTATGTGTAATGAGTGCACAGAAGCAGAACAAAGTGGCAGTGATAGTGAATGAATACTTCAACTCTTTAATATAACATTAACGAAATTAGGTACAGCAAGTCACGGAATTAAGCAGCCTATCACGAAATTAGTACATATACACAGTACTCATTTTAAGTTAATTAGGCAAGGGTAAAAGTTCTAGAGTAGCCGGTGCTGACGAGAGAAAGAGAAGATACGTCACCAGTGATGTCACACGTACGGACCGAGCAAAGTCGAAGCACAATAGCTGAAGGATGTTATGAGGGAAGCTCAGACCGCCTCAAGTAGTTTGAGAACGGCAGAGGTTGAGTAGAATTTAGGCAACTTACAAGTGGTGTCACCGCCATCAGGAAGCATTCTGGAAGTGAAAGACCGTGTGCGCACCAGGGGTCAGATGAACTTAAAAAGGTGGAGGTTCAAAAGGAAAGATGATGTAAAGGGATTCACATTATCCATTGGGGGTTGGAATGTGGAGGGGCTTTGGAAGAAAGTGTGCAGTGGGGAAATCTATAATGTGCTAAAAACTTGTGATATGTTAATCGTTGTGGAAACCTGGGTAGAGAATAAAACTAGTGTAATAATTCCAGGATTCGACTTTACAGCATAAGTGGGATGAGGAACCAAAGCAAAGACAGAGCTTCAGGGGGTTTAGGCTGTTTTACAAAGAAAGATAAATGTCTTAAAGTGAAAGAAGAAAAAGAACTATCGAGCAGATCAGTGTTATGGATCTCCATAGTGGGCATATATCAAAATGGAGAAACTGTATTGCTATATATAACCCACCTACTGTATCAGAGTTCTATGATCCACATGTGTTTAGGAAACTAAGTTGGGGTATAGAAGTGTTGGAAAATAAGTATGGGAAAGTTGAAATAATAATTGTAGGTGATTTAAATGCAATTATAGGGGAACACCAGGTTAAGTGGATTAATCCAAGTGATGAAGACGAAGAGGATGAAATAGGAACAGGCATAGTAAAGACAAGGTTACCAATAATGAAGGGAGGAAAGCTTTAAACTTCTTTGAGGAGAATAATCTTATGGTCTGTAATGGCCTGAAAGTGGGTGTCAAAGAAGGGGAATTTACATTTGCTAATAAAAATGGCCAAAGTGTGGTAGATATTTTAATACATTCTGTAGAAATTGATGAATAGATCCTAGATTTTGAAGTTATGAATGTTTTAACATCAAGCTGTCACTTTCCACTAAGATTAGAGTTAGGGGAAGGAAACAGGTGTATGAAGAAGCTTGATGAAGGATGTCATGTGGTGGAAGTGTATAAGTGCAAAGGAGAGATGCATAAAATATTTGTTAATGAACTGAATTCAGAGAGTAGTAAAATTTTACAAGTGAGGGTACAAAGCTTAACTGAGAATAAAATAGAGCAAGCCTTAGAAGCACTGGAATATATTGTTAAAAGGGTAGGGGCCAGTATAAAAAGTGGGGGTTCTAAAGGTATCAGTAGGCAGTGGTTTGGCAAGGATTACCAGGTGGTGAAGGCAAGAGTAGTACAGGAATTAAAGAACTGGCAGCAATCAGGAAAAAGAGGAAAGGGAAAATTTCCTGACCCTGAGATGGGCATACAGGTGCCTAATGGAACAAAAAATGAGGGAATGGGATGAAAAAATAGGCAGAATGCTAAATGAAGCACCAAGAATACATGATACTAAGAAAATATGCCAATAGTAAGAGGGCTGTATAAAGATGTGGAGAGAGAGGAGAATATAGGCGCAGATCAAATGTGTGCATTCTTCAAATCACTGTTAGGACAAGATAATTATATAAGAGTGGAAAGAAGTTTGTTAGGGGGTCCACAAACAAATAACCGCTTCACTGATGGCCATTTAAACCCTTCACAAGTCGGAAACGGATACCCAATTAACAGAACAATTTAATTATATGTGTTTGGAGGAATTTAGTAACAGTGACGTCAAAATTAATCTCAGAAACTATTTGTAGTTGGTTTATTAATACTCGTCACTTGTTTATATTAATGAGAGACTAGTTTCAAAGGCATTCGCCTCCATTTTCAATCTCTTTCCAACTGGCATCTGAGTATTAATAAACCAACTACAAATAGTTTCTGAGAACAATTTAAATTGTTAAATGCTGTAAAAATGCTTTATAAATACACATTCGTATCTGCTATATTTATTAAGTTATTTAGATGAAACAAAAACTTGTTTAGCACCCATTAAAGGCAGCATACATATACAGTATCAATAAAGTAAAGACAACATTAATAAATCATTGAAATTTCACTAATTTGTTTCACTGTAGCAAAAGCTATTCTTTGCCCCGAACGCACCTAATATTTGAGTCATTTTGCTTTGCATGCATACAAATGAATGTATATATGTATAGCTTCATAAGCAACTTCTCTGGTTCAAAGTTTTAGGCTATAGTTTATACCAGCAAGTGATAATCATTGTATATGTTGTATGAACACATGCTGAAAAGAAACAAACCTGTCTGTCAGCACTTCTTATTACAGTATTTCACAACCGAAGTTTATGGTATCCTTATGAAGCTCTTTTCGCTCAGTATTGTAGTTATTTATATGTACTCTCTGGGTGTTCAGAGAGATTTCTTATAGCTATCAAGAGCTAAATGAATGGCACATTTGAAATTGTTTAATTTCAGTGTTAACTATGGCTTATCCTAGTAATGTAGCAAATAAATTAGCTTTTGTAGACGTGTACGAACTTCTGATATCACCTTAGAAAATCTGGAAGACATTTTTCTGTTTGACATGATTTGGATATTGAAGGCGATTATGAGAGAGGCATTGAGGATATACGTAGGTAGCATTGAGGAAGAAAATGACCCGCTTCCTTCAGGTGTTGGTGAAAAATCAACACTATGCAGTGTTCAAAATAACTGAAATACAAATAATATAGGCAAATAGACATATTTTCTGCTGTACAGCTAACTTCTGACATCCAACCAACTGACATTTTCACAAAAAAAAAAAAAAATTTATTGTTGACTTAGTGTCTCTCATTGTTACGGAAACAAACGTATATGCGAATAGGATGAGGGAAGCCCTGACCTCTAAAAGCAATTTAGGGCATAAGGGGAGAATTCAGGAATGGACAGTGTACATGTTATTTGTAAACCTACATTAGATGTGTACTGGTCCACAGATGGCATGCTAAGTGCTCCATTGTTTGGGAAATGACAGGTCAAATATGGGTGGGGTGAATCAGTTATTACAAGTTCTCTCTCTTTACAAAAACCAGTTAAATGTTAAAAAAGTATTTTTATATCAGCTGGATGTAACCATACACAATTGTTAATGATTTGCAGACCTCTAAATTCATGCAAGACAATGACCTACCTGAACTTAGGCGTTTCAATAGCTCGTAACCTAACTGAGTACTATAATATTTAGAGGCCTGTTCATACTGGGGGTAAGAAATCCACCACTACAACACCGCTCATACTCGAGAGAAAACACTTTACTAAAAGGATACCACCCATAACCAAAAAGTTGTGACCATTTCGAAAATGTCTAGTGTGTCGCGAAAAAGAAGTTTGCAAGGAAACCAATATTATTTGCCGTGAATCTCAAGATATGCCCTTATGTGTTTACCCAAGTTATGAGGTACACCATATAAAAAGAAACCTTTAAGTTTCATCCCTTATAGAACTAATTTAAATTGATTGTAAAATAGGAAGATTAAAATAATTGGCATTAAATGAGCATTAAATGCATTAATGTGCAGCACGTCTATATACATCCATATCGGTTTGGGGCTTCTTAACTTGGATTGCCATATGATGTCCATATAGGTGAAAGGGTTAATGAATTAGATATATCTCAGACGTCGAATTTTGTGAATAAATAAGGAGGTTAAATGCTAACAAAGCTAATGGCATTGATGGTATACCAGGAGAATTTTGGAAGACTTGGGCACTTGACAAAACTAGGAGGTAAATAGTGATAAAATTATTTAATAAAATAATGGAAGAAAAGGAAATTCATAGAAAATGGAGGACAAGTATGGTATTGCCAATTTACAAGGGAAAAGGGAGATAAAAGTAACCCAGCTAATTTTTGCCAATTTACAAGGGAAAAGGGAGATAAAAGTAACCCAGCTAATTTTAGAGGAATTAGTTTACTGTCCATTCCAGGTAAGATCTTTACTGGAATTTTAGCAAATAAATTGCAAAATTAGGTTGAGCAGGAGAATAAACTATCAGAGTTCCAAGCAGGTTTTAGACCAGGCAGGAGAACATCAGACAATATCTTTATTATAAATATTAAACGCAGAAGCATTATTAACAGTGAAGTATTCTTCAATTTTGAGTTTGATTTATGAGTCACTATGTTTACACTCAAACTTCACTTACTTGTATAATTGAAATGTTTTCAAGATCATTCGATCTCATCCTCAGCTCTTTGGTGACTAACTGAACATTCCTCTTCTTCCACTACTACGGAGCTCCGATCACTCTGCCATCTGGCGGAGATATGTGATGATGTTTTTGCTATCATTCCGGAAAAGCTTAGAGAAGATTCTCTAAAATTAATAAACCTGCAAGATAATCACATCCAGTTTACAGTGGAAGTAGAAAGAGACAACACCCTACCCTTTTTGGACCTCAAGATAACTAGAAATCGTCATGGTGTAGATTTTGGAATATACAGGAAGCCCACACACATAGATAATTACATAAAGAAAAATGAATACAACACAGTTTCACATCAACTAGCTGCCTTTAGAAGTCTAATTCACCGGCTATAAAACATCCCATTCAGTAAGGAGGAATTTTTGAAAGAACAACACATAATAGAGATAGCGGTATGAAATGGATTCAACCCAGCCATCATAAGGAACATGATAAATAGAAAGGAAAAACTGAAGATAATATCAAAAAATACCACTCTCATAACACTTAAAAACACAAATTGGCAATATAGAAAATTCACCTACCATCCATGGGCTTTTAGAAAATTTGAACGAATCTTCAAAAAACTAAACTTAAAACTAGCACCCCAAAACAAATTCAGTCTGAGGAGCCTGCTAAATAAACCACTAAAAAATTCAATCCCCAACAATTTGAAATCAGGAATTTATCAGATAAATTGTGAAACCTGTGAAAAAAGCTACATAGGAAAAACTAAGAGAAACTTGTTAACCAGGCAAAAAGAACACCAAAGGAACATTAAGTTGAAACAAACAGAAAAATCTGCAGTTTCATACCATTTTTGGACAGAAAACCATAACATTGACCACAACATTAAACTGTTAAAATCTTTTAGTACACCCATAGAATTGGATATCTGGGGAAAAATATTCATAATCAAAAACCGTGATAAAGTTATAAATTTTGAAATCCCGGCATTAAATGAAGTATTAAAACTTAGTGCCCCAACACCAGATGACAGAGTGATCGGAGCTCCGTAGTAGTGGAAGAAGAGGAATGTTCAGTTAGTCACCAAACAGCTGAGGATGAGATCGAATGATCTTGAAATCCCAGCATTAAATGAAGTATTAAAACTTAGTGCCCCAAGACCAGATGACAGAGTGATCGGAGCTCCGTAGTAGTGGAAGAAGAGGAATGTTCAGTTAGTCACCAAACAGCTGAGGATGAGATCGAATGATCTTGAAATCCCGGCATTAAATGAAATATTAAAACTTAGTGCCCCAACAGCAGATGGCAGAGTGATCGGAGCTCCGTAGTAGTGGAAGAAGAGGAATGTTCAGTTAGTCACCAAGCAGCTGAGGATGAGATCGAATGATCTAGAAAACGTTTATATTATACAAGTAAGTGAAGTTTGAGTGTAAACATAGTGACTCATAAATCAAACTCAAAAATATCTTCATTATTAGGACAATTGTAGATAAATATCTGAGCAATAAAAGGGGAAGGGTATATATGATAGATAAATGAAATGATTAATTTCCATCAATTAACTAAGGTATATATGATATTTATTGATCTAGAGAAGACATTCAATTCTGTTAACAGAGAAGCATTGTGGATAAAATTAAGTAGTAAGGGGATACATCATTATTTATAGAAATAATTAAGAAGATATATCAGGAGAATGAGTTGCGTATACTATATGTGCGTGATACGAAGAGCAATCGGGTTCCAAGTCCTCATTCGGTAAGTTTCGTTTAACTCCGTAAACATAGATGACAACTTTGAAATTTGAAATGCGCTATACACTGACATCTAGTGGCTAATATGCTAAGTTTTATCATGTCTGCAATATTTCATTTTTAATCAATTTCGAGTATAATTAGCTAACTAGTTTACAACAATCGTATGTTAGAATTAGAATTTTAGTTCGTCCTTGGCACCATATAGATGTTATGAGACACGTCAAAATGTATAAATACAGTATATACATAAAGTCAAATTGATTACATACAATATACACAGTAAGCAGCTTTTCTATGATTTCATGTGGTATTTGCATAGACTAATTTACTACAAGAAAGGTCATGATATTACAGAATATTACAGGTTTGTGAATGTACTATGCTCCCAGTGCTCATTTACATGGTTATAGTTCTAAAAATTCATTAACCGTATAAAAACAGCGTGCATGCAAATATTTCTTACCCTTATTCTTAAAGTGTTTTAATGATGCAGCTTGTTTAAATGAATTTGGAAGTTTATTATATAACATTATCACTTTGTAGTTAAAGCTTCCTTCATAAAGGCTTGTTTGGTGTTCTCAAATTGCTAGTTTATCCTTGTTACGAGTGTAGTGGTAATGTACATCAGAATTTACTTGAAAATGATTTATATTTTATGAACATTTGTGGAAGTTATGACTCTCGAAAGGGGACACATTATTATTCGTCTACCTCCATATAACTGATCTGAATGCAATTGAGCTGGCGTTTTCAGAGGATGCAATGTTACTTGTGATATCTTCGCTTATCTTACACACTATTTTGCTGAACTGTGTTTTTCAAGGTTCACCACTGTAACAGTATTTTTTTAGTAATGTTCGAAGGAATAATAAATATATAAAAATGTATGTAGTTGTGTGATTGGCCGAAGTAGTAGTGGTATCACGTGGTGTGATGACGTGTCAGTGAATCGGCCAATCACAAAATAAAGTGGGAATCACTATGGGGACAAAAAAAATGAATAATCTAGAAAAGTGTTAGAATCTTGTGTCTTGCTGGAGAAGGAGGAAAGAGGTAACGATGATTGTAATTCTAAAGAAAAATTAATAAGATTCGAAAAGTGTTATTCAATATTTATAATATAAAAGAGTGAATCGTAGTTTATATTATATAATTAAATAATATATAACAAAATTGGACTCATCTAAATTTTATTTTCACCAAAAATCCGCGTCCACACCTTAGAAAGATCTCATGACTCTTATTAGATTAAAACTTGACTTGGATATTACAAAGAAGTTGGCGTGATTCTTATTAGTTGAAGATGAACGAAAATATAATCCCGTTACACCACACTGCAGACACAAAAGAGCGTTAGCTCTCACTTCTTCTCCTCTGTTCACACCACACCATAAATCCAGCGGTCAACTTATCTTGCGCGTACTGTAAAATTACCATGCATCAAAGCAACTAAATCTATATCAAGTAAGATAGGAGTAAGGCAGGGATGTAAACTTAGTCCAGTATTATTTAATCTATACATTGATGGTATTTTGGAGGAGATATTAAGTTGTAGGTACATTCACCAGTTATTAACAATAAAGAAATCCCGGAGCTACTGTTTGCAGATGACCTAGTAGTTGGGTCCATATCAAGTGGAGGGTTGAGAAGAGCAATCGAGGCAGTCAATTCTTATTGCAATACATGGGGTTTGAAAGTGAATGAAAACAAAAACAAATTATGGTCTTCAAAAAAGAGGTTGCATAAGGATGACATATGGGAGGTTAAGAGAAGAGAAATAGAGATGGTAAGGATATTTGATTATTTGGGGACAAGATTGAGTTCAGATGGAGTTGGAAAGAACAAAAAAAGATGTCTGTAGCAAAAGATAAAATGGCCATGAGAGTGATAAGATTATGCTACAGTAAACTGCCAGATATAAATGTCAAATGATTGGAGAGGATTTATACGGCAGTACTAGGAAATAGAATGTTACATGGATCAAAGGTATGGGGAGTAGATGAGGCTTGGAGAGAGACTGATAGAGTGCATAGATCCCTTTGTAAATATATATTGGGATTACCGACAGCATTAGCTAATGAGGCAGCAGGCATTCTACTAAAATTAAAATCTTGTCAAGGGCAATGAATATTTATACAGAATTGCTAACTTGGAAGATGGCAATATAATTAAAGAATGTTTTCATATTCAAAGGAGAAGTAACTGGGAAGGGTCTTGTGCACATAAAATGAAGTGTTGAAGCAGATACGTATGGGTCATTCTTGGATAAATGCAGAGTATGGGTATAGAGGAAAGAAGTTAAGATTAGAGGATATTGACAGACCATAGCCCGCTCACATCCCTTAAAGCCTCAGCACTCAGTCGGATTCCTACGCATTTAAGCGACCGAGCGGTGTTTGCCTTTTTTGCTGCTTGGAGCTCTCAAAGCTAACCCCTAAGTGGCCTTGCCGACATTTAATTTTGTGGTGACAGTTGAACAAATTTTATGGTCTCAGTTAGTATTGAAAGTTAATTTTACATGAAGTGCTGTTGATACCAATCTAAAGTAAGCGAACAAGAAAACTGGGCATAAATAAGAGACAATAAGAAAACTGGATATAAATAAGAGATAATATAAGTAATCATAAGTATGAGCACAACATGTCATTGTTTATTATTATTACTTTTACTGTTTTGCCGTAAGTGATGGCAGTTCATTATCTTAGAAGGTAGATTTTCCATGACAGCTTTATAGTACAAAAAATTACAATAGTCAGCACTATATTTCAAAGTTCTCCAGGTCTCCGAACCATACATAGCAATGCTCCAAATGTAAGAATTACGTATTATATTATTTTTATTATTATTTTTATCATTATCATTGTAACAGCAGTAGTAGCAATAATTACAACAAACAGCATAGCAGCAACTATGAGCTCAATACTTTATATTTCAGATGGTGTATTGTTGCATACCCCTCTGTAAAAGTAAGAAAGGACAATCAAAAGGGATCATTCCATGAATTTCCAGTAGAGGAAGAACTACACAAACAATGGTTAAAAGCTATATCGCGCTCTAATTTCGTGGTAAATGATAAATCTAATTCAACAGTCGTGTGCAGTTTGCATTTTACTGAGGACGACTATAAGCCAGGCTGTAAAATTAAACTGCTGAAAACAGGAAGTATTCCTAGCATTTTTTCGAATTACCCAGATTATAAACTAGTGAAACAAGCAACACCAAGGTGACAAATTTAAAAAAATATGCTTACACACAGAAAGCAGAAAACGAAGACGCTGTTCCTTCAGAGAAAGTGTTAACAGTGCTGCTGATATTAATGCGCTGGATCATGTCACAGATGCACGTACTTATAACTGCGCTGCAATTCAGATTGAGGAAGACATAATTTCCAATTATGGAAAGGGAGAATAACACTTTTGATGTAAATTATGGGGAGCAAATAAAAAGGCACAAAGAATTTGTAAACAAGCAGCAAGCAAATTAAGAAAGATTACTTTATTATGAAACCAATAATTTTCATAAATCAATTCAATTATTGATAAAAGACACCATTGTACACTGCAACACAGCTTCCAGACACAATCGTAATATTGGGTGAATTGAATAACATTAAAGGTAATGTGAATTTCCATCTTATAAGACCTACTAACGTATATTGTTAAACTACTTTTAACTGTTTACTTATGTAGTTTTTTTTTTTTTCTTTTCTTTTCTTCCTAGACAGCCTCGTTTCATGCAACAGTTCACTTATCACTGGCATATATAGGAGGTTTTACAGTTTAAAAAATAGCGGCCGAATTCTCTTGTGCCACCTGTCTTATTAAAGTGTCTACCGCCAAGTGTACAGCATCCCTTGTAAATCTAATATCCAAAAGGGAAGAAATCCCCTCGTTCTATTACCCATCTCCAGAGTTTGTTTCTCTTTTGACAGTTATAGAGAAATTTATATCAACTGCTATACCTAAGCTACCTAAAGTATGTGTGAGAAAAAGCCTAGAGGAAGATATAATGTCAGCAATGCAATATTGTTCTTATCTCGTGTGTGCAGAGAACTGAAAGCATTCAGAACTACTAATTGAACTGATATGCAAACATTATATTCCTGTGATATTAAGGTGCATTGCTTCTGCGACAACGGAAGTGTTTGAAAAATGTAAATTCCTAAACTTTAAACCACTGTTTCGGAAAGTTCTACGTTTGTAATGTCAACATACTGCAGCTGTAAGTTGCGTAGGGTTGCGAAGGGGTCATCAACCAGCGCCATATGGTGGGTAGTGGAGAAATCTGTAACTTTTAGTCATAACACTCTAGCTGGCGAGTGCTGAGGCTTAAAGCAATGTGAGCGGGCTATGGACAGACAAGACATGTTTGCCAGTACAAGTGACAAAAGATCACTGAGGTTATATTGAGAAATAAAAACAACCTGGGGGAGGGAAGGATATATTGACATATGTAATAAGTTAGGTTGAGGAGGTTTTGCTTGGGCAAGAAGAGGAGTGAGAAACTTGAAAGGAATAGGTCAAGATTAGGAGCTAGATAAATGTCCATTGTGTGAAGAAGAGAATGCAGACTTCCATTGTATATTATGTTGTAGTCAAACAAAGATATGGAGAGAGCTGGCCTGGCTACATAAATGGGACAATTTGGGGGCCGAAGTAGTAATCAGAAAAATTTGGTGAGTGAAAGGGGAAAAGAACAGTAGAAATATAGGGAATTGTTTAGGGAAAGTTAAATAGAAATGGCTAAGAACAATTAAGAGAAAAATGTAGATTAGGATAGGTAAAATGGCAAAATGTGTAAAAAGGTGAAGAGGGCCTCCAATACACAAAAACCTAGGGTTATGTGTGGGGACCAAATTATTATTCAATGATAAGCAACATGGTAGGATTTCAGGGTATAAGATAAACCTGGTCCTATTCAACTTATATATTGATGATGTATTAAAGGAAATTGGGAGATGTAATAACTTTATGCAAATAATTAACAATATACTGATCCCAGGATTAATTTTTGCAGATGACCTAGTTGTAGGTGCAATTATGGTGAATGGATTAAAACAATCTTTGGAAGCAGTATAAAATTACAATAATTACAATAATTATTATAATTATAATTATTATAATATAATTATTACAATAATTTTATACTGCTTCCAAAGATTGCTCTAATCCATTCACCGTAATTGCACCTACAACTAGGTCATCTGCAAAAATTAATCCTGGGATCAGTATATTGTTAACATTAAAAGTAATGCAGGATAATACACAGATCATAGTGTTTAAAAATGGAGGGAAACTGAGTAAATATGAAAAATGGATGAATGAAAACAAAAAAGAGTATAGGGTAGTTAGAGATTGCATTTATTTAGGAGTTACAGTAGACAGCAGAGAGAATTGGGAAGAACAAAAGAAATATGTCTTGGCAAATAAGGAAAAGGAGCCTTATCAGCCATCAGAAGCTGCAAGTACAAAGTACCAGAAATAAATATCAAATGGTTAAAAAAAGTTCATAGTATGGTGATAGAGGCAAAAATGCTACATGGGATAGAAGTATGGGGACTAGAAGGAGGATGGGAAGCTATAGATGAGATGCATAGGTGATACTGTACAGAAATGCTTGGGTTACCAAATGCAACTGTTCGGCAGGTAGCGCAAATAGAGATGGGTAGAGTTGCCAGTAAAGGGAAAGTTATGGAAAGGGCACTGAAACTCTGGTATAGAATATTGAATCTGGAAGGAAGGAATTTTTAAAACAAATTAATTGGGAGTCGATTAATTTAATTTATACAACAACACTGTTTTCAACACTTCCATGAAAGGATTTTAAAACAATGTTTAATTTATCAAGAGAAAAGTTTAAAGAACAAGAGATGGGTAGACTGTCTTAGAAATAACTTGGAGAGCAGTGGGTTAGGGCAACTGCAGAGAAAAAGATAAAATAATTACTTAAATTTAAAGGGAGTTGATTAATGACACTAAACAACACTTACTTTTAAATTTCCTGGAACATGTTTCAGAGGCTATTTTCCTCCACTGTCAACCAGACATCGACAATGTTAATACAATGATAATATAAAGCAGTTGATGTCTGCTTGACAATGGAGGAAAATAGCCTCTGAAACATGTTCCGGGAAATTTAAAAGTACGTATTGTTTAGTGTCATTAATCGACTCCCTTTAAGTTTAATTTATTACAACAACACTGTTTTCAACACTTCCATGAAAGGAATTAGAGAAAGTAATGTGAAAAATTTCTGGAAATCTGCAAGAAAAAGATTCAAAAACATAGAAGCGTTGAAAATATTTAGTGAAATGGCTAAGAAGAGGTCTTTAGTTTTTTATATACCAATGAAGGGGGCTTGGGGAGAGGAAAAGTACATAGACAAGATGAATAAAGAGAGAGAAGGTATTGCATGGGTGAGAGCAGGAGTATGACTAAAAGGTTTATGGAAGGGTATTCCAAAAAATTACTGTCCCATTTGTGATGAAAATGAGAACTTAGAACATATATTTTATTAGTGTAAAGGGACAGAAATTTGGAGAAAAGAGTTTATTAATAAGAAATGGTTAAGTTAGATAGAGGTATAGCTCAAAATCATATGTATGATGTACTGGATGAAAAAATAAATAAAATAAACGAATCAAGAACCAAGACACAGTTCAGGAAATTCACATATCATCCCAGAATGCATCATAAATTCAACAAGATATTCAAGAAGTACAACATCACCCTAGCCCCAATAAATAAATTCAGTTTAAAAAACTTATTATGCAACAACCTGAAAGACCCAGTACCTGAAAACAAGAAATCAGGTATATACAAAATCAACTGCTCAGACTGCAATAAGTTCTACATAGGAAAAACCAAAAGAAGTTTACATATTAGGTTACAGGAACATATGAGATGCATGAAATACAAACAAATAGAAAAATCAGCAATAGCTCACCATTTCTGGTCTACCAATCATTAAATTGTACCAAATATAAAACTATTAAAATCAGCCAGTAATGCAGCCGAACTCGATGTTTGGGAAAAGTTGCTAATTATAAAAAACAAACAGTATACTTTAAATTTCGAATTGCCGCCTGAAAACTCTCTTTGGAAGTTCATCTCACAGACAACAGATGCTGCCACAGACAACCAGCTCACTTCAAGAAACCAAGGATCCAACCAGTCAGATAACTGCTGACGATGGGGACAAAACGTTTTCTGAAACATGTCCAAGTAAGGATAATTTAAGTGATGTTTGCTTTTGAATTACTGACTCATTACTTTCAAATGTTAAATACATCACTGTTTCTAACCTTTTGCTTCAAATAATAAAAATAAATAAATGTTTTTTAAAGATACCAAGAAGATTGGGCAATTCTTGGACAAAGTATTAAAAAAAAGAAAGAGTTGTTATGGACAGTGAACAGACCTAATAGTGAACCTGCATTGGTGTAATTGATAAGAAATAAGGCTCTACTGTAAAAAATTAGTATGACTGGTACAGAGCCAGGGCTGAACCTGGTCATACTCAATTATTGTACATGGCTTAGCAAAAATAAATACTTTATACTTAACCAAACCAAGAATATTCCTCTATCTACTTCACATTATGTAAGACAAAACTTTCAGATGACAGGCTGTGCAGAAAACTCAAGGTGGGAGAATCCTTATCCAGATGACAGACCGCACAGAAAGCTATAAACCAACGAGAGTCAAAGAGCACTTTAGAAACATCAAAATGAAACAAGAACATGAATCAGCAGTAACATTGTATTTTGGAATGAAAACCTTGACATTGATCCAAATCCAAAATTACAAAAAGGAGTGATAAACCAAACTATAAAAAACTAGTGTGAAGAAATGATTAATTTCCATCAATTAACTAAAATAATAGGAGTTAAATGATGAAGCCTGGGACTCAAGTACTTACGAGAGTAAGTCGCCACAAACAGTGTATCTCGAATGCGAGAGCCCCTAGTGGTCTACCAGGGAAATATACGAGTCAAATGGAGAATTTAATGTCGTGACAGCAAGTTGGCCATGGTAGCTCAATGGGTTAGAGTGACTGGATGGAAACCAGGAGATCCGTGGTTCAAATTCTGGCCATGGCATTGAGTTGTTCAAGTTCTCTATCTATCAGAGACCTTAGCCTATATATGGCTAGTATGAAGAAATGATAAATTTCCATCAATTAACTAAGACTATAGTTTACCTGTTATACAAAGTCATTCAGAATGAAAAGGGCTTCAAAGGATATTCCCAGACAATTCAAGATATACATTTCATTTGTCAGGAAAATGTCTTAAACATATTATTTTAGTCAAAGTTGTCAACAGTCAATTTTTTGAAAAATTTTCAATTATAAGTAGATTGGAGTGGAAGAATTTTCTTGAAAATCTTTATATCACATCCTGGAAAGATGCTGAACTTAGACTGTTGAATTTCCATAAACTCCTTGGTGGCAATGGGTGTCCTGATTTACTTAAAGTTCAGGTTTTCATCAAAAGTGGTGTCAATGTTTAAGAATTTTGCTTCATATTTTCTTATATCTTTTCCCACATGGTTAATGCAGTTGGACCCAGAACACTTTTTAATAAATGGATTTCTTGTTCTATATTGCAATTCTCATTCCAAAAATGGTACCTACTGCTGATCTATTTCTTTATTCCTGGTGTTCCTAAAATGGAAATGATGTTCCTTTAAGCCTAATGTTTAAATTCCTTTTTGTTTTGCCAATGTAAAAGTTGTAACAGCCATTGCAATTTATACAGCATACTCCTGAATTTTTGTCTATGGATTTCTATTTTGTATTATGTGATTTCAAAACGTGTTGTACACTGAATTTGTTCTGTGGGGTCATAGTAATACTGTGTTCTTTGAAGACTTCTTGGAAAAGGTGTGTAGCTGCTCTGGGGTAGTATGTAAATTTTCTGTAAGAAATTTTATTATTGATTGAGGAAAGAGTAGTTACTTGTCTGATCTCTGTTGTCTTTTGAATTTATCAATTTTGTTTTTCACCAATTCAGCACTGAATTCATTGTATTGTAACGGGACTGCTGGAGCACCCTGTACCAGCTGCGAACGGAAGGCAGGGGGGAGGACCGCGTTAGCCACACCTTCTCCTCGTTTGTCTTGTAGTGGTGACAGGCTTGTGGTTAGGGGAAAACATGACTGGTCGCCTGTTTTCTCCACACCTGTTTCTCGATCTTTCGTTTACTGGAACAGTCTCCTGGTCACTAGAAACCGGCGATATTCCGATATAAAGAGGGTTACAGACAGACAGAGTCAGTCGGTCAGTTGTTGGTTGAGTTGGTCGATCAGTTGGTGAGTGTGAGCGAGAAGACAGACGCAGTTCTTGGTGTAAGAGTTAGTCAGTGACGTGTTAATGAACGAGAAGATTGTGCAACGGAAGACTGTACGAACTGTGTATGAGTATCGGAGTTTATGTAATCGCGAGTACAAGTGAAGTTGTAACGGACGAACTGGTAAATTGTAATTGTGTGCAGCAAGTAATCTTGTGTAATTAGCAAGTGTTAAACTGTAAGTCGGTGGAAATAAAGAACATTGTTTAGTGGTGTAATTGGACTTTATTTCACGAACCCACAAAGTCACACTGGTGTCAGGAAGCGGGAAGATAACATCACCGAAAATTACAACCATGGACGCGGCATTGGAAAAATTTTTGGAGAAGATGATGGAAATGCAGGCCGAATTAACAGAGATGCTGGAGACTGGAAATAACCTGGCCGCGGAACTGAAACTAATCAGGACGGCTAGGGAGAACATCGCCGCAGAGTTGAAACAAATGAAGACGGCAAACAACATCGCCGAGAAGATGGAACAAGTGAAGGCCGAGTTAACCACGGAAATGAGAGCAGCGAATGACGGTCCGGCTACCGAAATGAAGGTGGCGAACGAGGCTCTCGCCGCCAAGTTTGAAGAACAGTTGGCCGGCGTGAGGGATGACGTGACGGAGCTGGGCGAGCGGAAGGGTCAAGTAGACGACCGCCTTAATGATTTAGAGGAAAAGGCCGACAACATCGCAAAACCCCTCACCCGCCTGACGGAGGAAAACCGGCCTTATGTGTGGACGGAGGACGTCGAAGACGCTTTCCAGCACCCGAAGGGGACCCTGTGCAGTGCTTCAATTTTGGGTTTCCCACAACCGGGTGGCGCCTTCATTGTGGACACCGACGCTAGTGACCATTACATTGGAGGTGTCCTACCGCAGATCCAGGACGGCCATGAGCGCACAAGAGTGGAAGAGAAGAAGCGTGCCGCAGCAGTCCGAGAAGTTGTGGCAGTGCCTGCTGAAGGCTGGGATAGCGCAGGCCTGAGGAGGGAGCAGCTGGCGGACGCAGACTTGGGGCCACTCTTGAGGGAAGTGGACGCAGGGACGAGGCCAACCTGGGAGGACATCGCACCGAGGAGCGCCACCTACAAGTCGCACTGGGCCCAATGGGACTCGTTGAAGACCAGAGAGGGCGTGCTGTTCCGGGTATGGGAGTCACCCGATGGGAAGGCGCGGAGAGGACAGTTGGTACTTCCCCGGAGCAAGGTCCCGGAAGTCTTGGAGGAAGTGCACGCCGGTACTTCAGGAGGACACCTGGGAGCGAACCGAATGATTCACAAACTACGGCAGCGCTACTTCTGGCTCAGACTCCGGGCAGATGCTGGTGGTACACCTGGACCGCCTCGCACGCTACGATGGGGCTGTTCGAGGGCGAACAGCTTTGAGGAGGGAGCAGTGTAACGGGACTGCTGGAGCACCCTGTACCAGCTGCGAACGGAAGGCAGGGGGGAGGACCGCGTTAGCCACACCTTCTCCTCGTTTGTCTTGTAGTGGTGACAGGCTTGTGGTTAGGGGAAAACATGACTGGTCGCCTGTTTTCTCCACACCTGTTTCTCGATCTTTCGTTTACTGGAACAGTCTCCTGGTCACTAGAAACCGGCGATATTCCGATATAAAGAGGGTTACAGACAGACAGAGTCAGTCGGTCAGTTGTTGGTTGAGTTGGTCGATCAGTTGGTGAGTGTGAGCGAGAAGACAGACGCAGTTCTTGGTGTAAGAGTTAGTCAGTGACGTGTTAATGAACGAGAAGATTGTGCAACGGAAGACTGTACGAACTGTGTATGAGTATCGGAGTTTATGTAATCGCGAGTACAAGTGAAGTTGTAACGGACGAACTGGTAAATTGTAATTGTGTGCAGCAAGTAATCTTGTGTAATTAGCAAGTGTTAAACTGTAAGTCGGTGGAAATAAAGAACATTGTTGAGTGGTGTAATTGGACTTTATTTCACGAACCCACAAAGTCACAGTATTCTGCAATGTAAACTAAGTGGTTGTACTCTTTGATACACTCCATCTTGCTTAATGGAATATTGACTATCTTTAAGTTCAACTGTAGATAACAGCATGTTATTTTTCTTTATTTTTTTTATTTGTTCCATTTATACCCCCTTTAACTTTATGCCTTTAACTCCAATGGTAATATTGACTGCTGTTCTCCTTTTGGAACATTCAAAGACGTTAACTCATATTTGTAGAGTTTTAATCACTAGATCATACACACATTCACACTCTCAATCACATTTCCAGACTCTGGGGAAGATGAGGAATTATCTTGGTCAGAGAAAAATCCCCACACCCACTGCTGGGAATAAAACCCGGGACCCCTAGCACGGCAGGCAGGTGAGCATGTTATTGTTGTCTTGGGTTGCATCCATCTGATTTTATAAAATCTTCTGTGTGTGTTTCTTTGCAATATATGCCAAATTATACAAAAGGAGTTTATCCAATGAAAATTTAGCAGTCAACATTAACTGAGGATGTTAGGAAGGTAATAACGAAATGAGTTCTAGGTACACACTAGCAATATATGGAGCATGGAGTACTAAATTAGATTAATGTGCCTCATTGTATCATAGTCTTCATTAAGAATCAAGTTTGTTTTTTATTTATGTTGGTCTTAGACACAAACACACACATGGATCCCCTTCTAAAAATGTATTATTTATTTGTTTATTCATTCATTCAGGGAACCTCAAAACATATACTGGCATTGAAGCTTCAGTATTGAATTGTTGGGTGGAATGCAATAACTTCTCCACCTATCATATACATGGTAAGAAAGGTATAAAGTATTCATAAATGCACATACCTATTTTATAGCACAAGCCTAAACTGCTGAATATAAAGTCTACATTAAAATTTAAGTTTGAATTTATGAGTCACTATGTTTACACTCAGTCTTCACTTACTTGTTGTTGTATAATTGAAACGTTTTCAAGATCATTCGATCTCATCATCAGCTGTTTGGTGACTTTAATATTTATCTACATTAAAATTTTCAAAGTCCTTGTCTACTTCAGAAAATGAAACCTTAGTGAATATTCTCTTGAACATTTATGTGCCATCAAGTTGTCATATCCATGCCATCAACCTATGCATTTATCAATTTTCTGTAGGTTCTTTGCAGTTGAAATAAAAATAAATGTTACAACTATAAAAAGCTGCAAAAAATAACATTTTTTGATAAAGGTCATATTAGTCTGTACATTGCAAACAGATACAAATACTGGCTAATTCAACTGTTATATAAAACTACTTCTAAACTAAAAATCTTTGGGGGTGGGGGTGGTATATATATATATATATATATTATTTGAATAGCCTTACGAGTGCAGTAACAGATAAACAAAATCATAAGCTAACAATGAAGCAAAGCTTCTCGTATGCACTACTGTGACCTTATTCATGCTTTATTTTAAGAATAAGCACTAGCTGATATGCAAATACACAGGAATAATGTGCAGAAAATTGTAGGGTACAGAGGCAGTACCAAATTATGCATTTTGAGATTTAGAGCAAGGAACTGTATGTCAGAAAAACATCCATGAACATAATTGAAGTCTGCCAGTCAACATGAAATGTAACTCATAAAACTAGTGTGTACATACTTCAACTAATGGGTACACCATGTGAAACCAGCCATTGCATGTGTGTATTACACTGTAAGAGTGTGTTAGCTTACACCTGACATGCCACAAACAGATTTCACAACTGATGAAACTTTGAAACACTTTGCTTCTATGTTCAAAATGCTTATATAGATACTGTCTTTCTCTCTACAATTTTCTGTAAATTGTTATTATAATCCATTATAATAATACACAGAATAGCTGTATCCATTGGTTATTTTATGGTAATAAGAGCTCCTTCTTAAGCACAAAAAGTTTCTTGGATGCTTAGAGCATACCTTCAGTGACCAAAGATCTCTAGCATGTATCTAACTCAAACATTTTAACTTGCTTATATTACTAAATGTGTTTATGGTATTTTAGCATATTCTTCCTAAGTTTATATGTCTCAACATACTTTACTTCCATCATAATAGGAAACCACTGTTTGTCATTCTTTTTTTCTGTAGCATAATTATATTTGCACAATTAAATTAAAATAATTTGAATATGCTGCTAGAGTAATATCAAATAAAACAAAGACCAATTTACAGCTGAGATCAATTTCTTAATCTTACTTTTAAATATGAAAACACTCTGAAAAGTGGGTCTTTCAAAAAAGTTCAAACCTGGAAAGCTAGAGAAATAAAAAGATATGACTCTCAAATTATTCATCACAGAACTGTAAAAAATTCAAGGAAAAAAATCACAAAAAGTTGATACACTAATTGCCTTTGCTATTCTTTTGATATATACTAAATAAATCATAAAAAAAAAAGCATTCAGAAATGTGAATACAAAGGAAACACTGTTGCAAATCCAACAAATTAATCTGTAATGAATTTCAATAACATACCGTTAAAATATCCAAATACTGAGTGCTAATAAACAAGAAGCAGGTGGGCGAGTTACGTACATATTTGTTTACCTTCCGCATACTGTCTTCGAGGTTATCTTGAGAGGAAGGAGGATCTGCTCCCAGCTGACTAACCACTTTACGAGCTATTGTCTTGGTGACAGCTGACAGCATTACCCCAGGAGCTGCAAGAATAGGTGGGGCTTCACCCCTTTCAAATACACCCTGTTGAGTCTGTTGTGCCTGTTGCTGTTGTAGTAGTGCCTTTAATTCATGCACTTCATTTTCCAATCGCTCATTTTCTCGCCGTATAAGTTTCATTTCTGACTCATACTTGCTACGTGATGATGTAGATTCTTCAACAGTCTCTGAAAGGAAAGAATGTTAAAATGGTGAAAATCATGAAACTATTTTATTTTTGTTTCTCCAGAAAAGGTGAAAGTTCACAAATTACTTAAATCATTTAATATCCCACCCCTGTTCTCATTCTTATCTTTTGAACAAATTTGCACAAATGAATCTGGTCCATTTTCTATCTCATCTTAGAAGTATACAAAAATTTTAAAATAGCAATCTTACTCAGACAACTTCTCTTCTGCAGGACTCAAATCCAGCAGATAGACTAATAAATTTTCACTTTCATTACTTTCATGTGAACTGATGCTTCAAACTTGAATGTAGATAAGCCTAATGATACAAATTATATGCATAATGCAAGCAAATTCTAAAATATGCATTAAAACCTTAGAAGTTGTTATAACATCACATTTCTGGAGAGAGGAGGGAAGGAAGTAAGGAAGGGAGGGAAAGGAGGAAGATCTTGAGGGATGGAGTAAGGGAAGGAAAGGAAGAAAAGAAACTGAAGGAAAGCAAGAAAAGAAGAAACAGAGGGAAGAAGAAAGAAAACAGGATGGGGGAAGGGAGGGAAGTAAGTAATAAAAAATGAGTATGAAGAGAGTCAACATGAAAAATTCAATGCCATGGTCGGGATTTGAACCACGGTTCTGGTATCCGTGTTTCCGTCCAGTCGCTCTAACCCATTTAGCTACCATGGTCAACGTGCCGTCCTGACACTAATTTCTCCATTTGACTCGTATATTTTCCCGGTAGACCACTAGGGGCTCTCGCATTCAAGATACACTGTTTGTGGCGACTTACTCTCGTAAGTACTTGAGTCCCAGGCTTCATCATTTCACTCTTTATTGTTTTAGTTAATTGATGGAAATTAATCATTTCTTCGCATCAAAAACCTTAGCCTATATACGGCTAGTGCGAAGAAATGATTAATTTCCATCAATTAACTAAAATGTGTATCAAACAATGATGGAAAAGTCTTTTCCACAAATATTCATCAGCAAATGATCAAAACCCTAATCTGGTTTTAGCCAAAATCTATGGGTTCCAGAAAGTCCACAAAATGCTACCAAATATGCCAAGGTAAGCCATTACTGATAAGCTGGCATACAAACTAAAATTCTAAAAAGAATCTGGTCAATAAATTAAAATTAATAAAACACTTTCAGCAGTTCAGTTACAAAAAACTCAATTGATCTAGTTCGCAACCTAAAAGACAAAGTGACAAATTGGTTTCTTTCATTTCAACTGGTTTTCTACTATATTCACACACAAAACAGAACAATAAAACACAGTGGCTACCGCCAAATTATAACAAATGGAAATAGAGGACTACATCACACTAACAAAATTGTGGATCCAGCAAATGTTTTTTTCTAATTTTAAATGGAAATCTCTACCTCTACTCCAAAATGCTCACGGGGCAACTTATTATCACTGTTCCTAACTGAGTTATACATAGGGGCTCTTTTGAGACTTAACTTCACGAAACTTGTTGCTCTTCAAAACTTGGCAGAATACGTGGATGAAATCTTCTGAATAGTCTTGAACAAACTAGCAGATGAAGCACTAAAACTATTTTACCCTTCAAGACCAAATCATCCGTTCAAAACAGAGGTATAGAGAAAGGTGATAAGTAGTCTTAAAGTTGATAAAAAATAAACATATCTTACACAGATGTTTTAATAATACAAAAAAGAATTTCAATCCCAAACCTCATCAATACGGAACTTTTTATAGTTTGATAAACAGAATGATCAACATTTCCCTCAATAGAGAATACCAGAAGAAGTACTGGCAGATTCTGAACAAAGCAGCTCACAATGTTTTCAAATATCATTTCATGAAGCAAAAGGCAATGAAATCATAAAAAGAAAACAGCAAATTTAAATGTTCACTACATCACTTGGGAGATACATCATAAACTTATCATAAGTATAGCATTAAAAACCCAAGAAGACAATTATGCATGATTGGAGGAATTTAGTAACAGTGGCGTCAAAATTGAAAAAAACTATTTGTAGCCAGTTTTTTGACACTTTGTCATATTATTATATTATTGAGGGGCTAGTTTTGGAAGCCATTGCATCCATTTTCAAATTCTTTCCAACTAAAGTCTCTTCTTTCTGGCGGTGGAACTATAAACTTCTTTGTCAAATTATTAATTACTGGTGGAATTTCAAAGTTCATTACCCGGTCTTTACTTTTCTATATGAACATGTTCTCCCATGTTATCAATTTATTTTGGTTTATCACTCCTTTTAGTAATTTTGGATTTGGATCAATGTCAAGGTTTTCATTCCAAAAATACAATGTTACTGCTGATTTATCTTCTTGTTTCATTTTGATGTTTCTAAAAGTGCTCTTTGACTCTCATTTTTAGGTTCCTTTTAGTTTGACCTAGGTAGCATTTTTTACAATTCTTACAACTTATTTGGTATGTTCCGGGTAAACCTTCACAAAGCCAAAGTTGAAAATAATCAAGGTTTAAAAACAGGTGGAGACTATTCTAACCAAGTTAAAAACTATATTGCTGACGTACAAAATGTCTCACAAATTTTAAATGAAGAAAATAGAAACAGTAAAAAAAATGCTCCAAAATAGTAGAACAAATTAAAAATGAAAAGAAAATTAACTTACTTAACAACCACGTCATGAAAGCCCTTAAAAAGAAAGCAGTTATTTAAATTAAAGCAGATAAGTGGAATAAAATAGTAATTTTGGAAAAATCAGAATGCACAAAGAGGATGGAAGACCTATTAAAGAATAATTACCAAAAAGTGGAAACCAACCCATTAAAGTGCTGCAATGAATACGCAAATAAAACTTTAAAACAGAGCAAAATAATCAACAAAAAGAATTTTGCCAAATTAAAGTAGATAATCCAACATTACCATGGGTATATGGGTTACTAAAACTTCATAAAACAGGAAAAGCCATGAGACCCATCACTAGTAGCATAAATGCCCCCACTTATAGTTTGGCCAAACGGTTACTAAATAAATTAAATAGCTTCCCAAAATTTGAAAGTGCAAATTTAAAAAACTGCTTAGATCTGGTAGAAAATAAATCAAAGACATAAATTTTGACAAAAATGATACTGGTATCATTTGATGTCACATCATTATTCCCAAGCATACCAACTGAAAACTTACAGACACTATTAAAAAGGCTAACTACAATGAAATGGGAAATAGTAGAAGCAGAGTAACACATTTCATTAATAAAATTATGTATTGAACAAAACATCAGCTTTAATGGGAAATGCTACAAGAAGAAATCAGGGTTATTAATGGGCAACCCACTTTCACCCTTTTTGGCAATTTATTTATGAGTGCATTTGAAACACAAATTAAAAAGGCTCTCCCATGAATCTTCAGAGTTTGTTATAGATATGTTGATGAGATCTTTGCAATAGTTCGTAATAAACATTTAGATGATACATTAAAATTATTCAATCTGCAAGAAAAGACTATCAAATTCACAATAGAAAAGGAAATCAAGGGACAACTCTCTTTTCTAGACCTAAATATCATCAGGAATGACAAAAAAATAAAATTTGGAATTTACAGGAAGCCAACACAGAAAATTACATAAAAAATCAAAGCTACAACCCAATGATACTGTGACTTTGTGGGTTTGTAGAATTAAAAGTCCAATTGCACAACTCAAAATGTTCTTTATTTCCACCGAATTACAATTGGTACACTTGCCGATTACATAGAATTACGAAGCGCACACAATTACGATCCACCAGTTCGTCTGTCACAGGTACACTCCACACTCACTATTACGTAACACTGCACTCGTTACTCAGCGACAACTCGCTCTCTCGATCCGACTAGGAACTCGGGACTGCAGACTGAGAACTCCTGAGTCGTCTAATGCGCTGCTTATATAGCCAGATCGCTGCATCTCGAAGCTTTGCGGCTCGGAACATGATCCTGATTGTTCCAGACATCAGGGGGAGGAGAAAGAGACGGTACAGTGGCTAGTGACACTTTCCTAACCATCCCCTATGTGAACGCCACAAGATAAATGGGTAGGCGTAGCCTGAATGCCTCCTGTTGCCCACCCAGCTGCCAGCTGATCATGCCTTCTGATAATTGGGCGACAATACATAAACATGCAATAATAAACAGTCTTGCACACAGATTAGTCAACTTACCCATGGATAAAGCAGAATACTTCAAAGAGCAAAAACCATACTCCACATAGCAGAAGAAAATGGATACAACAAAAGTCTGGTGTTTAAAAATAAAAAGACTAAACTACAGAGAACCATTAAGGAAGCAACCACTAAAGAAAAAAGAAAGCAACAGCATATTCAGTGCATTCACATACCACCTAAACGAATTTAATAAATTCAAAAAGATCTTTAAGCAATAAAATATCATTTTGGCACCTATTAATAGATAGATATATTCAAAAAATTCTTTAAGGAATAAAATATAAATTCCTTTCTTGGAAGTGTCAAAAACAGTGTTGTTGTAATAAATTAAATTTAAAGGGAGACAATTAATGACACTAAAATTGGCCAAAAATGGTGATAGCGGGCTTCCCATAGCAAGTCCTGAAATTTGTTTATAATATTTTCCATCGAAAACAAAATAATTTTGGTGTATACATATTTCAGTCATTGCCGAATATTTTTCTATTGTATTGGCATCTAGGCTAATAGAAGTTAGCCATTTCTTAAGTTGAATCAAAAGTTTGTGTATTGGGATGCTAGGGAAGAGGAACGGACATCAAAGGATACTAAAGTGTCTTGAGGGTTTAGTTTAAGATTTTGAATTTTTTCTACCAAGTCTAAAGAGTTTCTTATGCTCAGAGTATTGAGCTGTGGAAAGGACTGAAATTTTTTGGAAGCCATTTTGCCAGAAGGTAAGTAGGAGTGTTGACATTAATTGATTAGTAAATCTCCCCCTCAGCCAGCAAGAATATAAAAAAGAAAACCATCAAATCTTAAAAACTGCAATTAAAAATGGATATGGAAAAAGCCTTGTAGATAATAAACTAAAATCATTCAAACTTCAAAAGAGATTAAAACACACCACAGCTCTTTCACCAACAAAACAAGAAATTAGATTTGCTAAATTTACTTACCACCCCTGGGCCACAAAAAAATTCCAAAAAATATTCAAGAAATACAATATAACATTGGCACCAGAAAACAATTACAACATTAAAAACCTACTTAACAATAATAATACTGATAAGATAAAACCAGAAGAAAAGTCAGGCATTTACAAGATTAAGTGTAAAGACTGTGAAAAAATTTACATAGGGAAGACAAAAAGAAATTTAGGCACTAGAAAGAAAGAACATTTTAGGAACCTAAGTTTCAAAAATATTGATAAGTCCGCAACTGCAGCTCATTTCTGGTCTGAAAATCATGAAATTGAAGATAGCACCAAATTACTAAAATACATACAAAAACAATAAGAAGGAACGATTCAACTGCCTACTTATAAAAAAGAGGTGTCCATAAGAAATGGTTGAAACCTGCTCAATAAACTATGTTTATGTCTCTTTCTACAAAACAATCCGGAGTAATAGTCCCCCGTTCGGATCTCCGGGTGGGGACTGTATTTGGAGATTTGAACATACTACAGTGGAATGCAACAGGATTAAGTCAAGATAAGAAAGCAGAACTCCATAAGTTACTACATGAGAAAAACATTGATGTCTTTGGTATTATGGAAGCAAATATTTCAGAAGATCAAATGAAATATTATGAAATGAAAGGATATACAATTTATCTTCTTCCAAAAAGTAGGCAAATTGCTAGTGGAATCTTAATTGGAACAAAGAAAAATGTAACCTCAAAATTCAAAATTATTAAAAGGATGAATGGAAATGATAAATTTGAATTAACATATTTGAACTTATGGAAAGGAAAGGAACAATTCTCAATATATTTTGCCTACAATCCTCCGAATAATGTTCTAGAATTGAACTTTTTGAATATAACTAAAAAGACTATCATAATGGGAGATTTCAATGCCCACTCCAAATTTTGGGGCTATAAACATACTAATCCACCGGGGAGAGTAACAGAAGACTGGCTACATTCCAATAATATAGAATTAATCTTCAATAAAGACAATATTGGTACATATATCCATCACAATGGTTTAACATATAATCCAGATCTATTATTTGTTTCATCAGATTTAATAGATAGAACGTCACGTAATATTTCTGAAAGTATGGGCTCCAATCATCGAGCAACAATTGCTAACATAATATTAAGTAAAAACAAGACAAAGGCTAACAATAAAAGCTCTTTGAATTTCAAGAAAGCCAATTGGAAAGGATACCAAATAGAATTAGAAAAATTAATGCCCTCTATGATCAAAACCACTAACATTTCTCCTAACAAAATTAATGATAATCTCTGTCAGCTTCTACTACATACTGCAAAAAAGTACATCCCTAAAGAGAAAGTTAAAACTTACAAACCCTTTCGGTCTAAAGATTTAGAGACCTTAAAAAATGAACGAGAATCAGCTAGAAAGTTAGCTGAAATTAACAAAGATCCTAAAAGTATTCTCAACTGGAAAATCAAAACCGCAAAATTCAAAAAAGAAATTCTCTGTGCAAAAAGAAACTCCTATAATACATTTATTGAACCTATTGATTATAGGAAAGATAATAAAGCCATACATAAGTTCATTTCAACACATTATAAAGATAATAATGTTTCTAAACATCCTATTATATATAAAGATAAAGAACTAACCGATAACCAAAAAATTGCCAGTACATTTAATTCAAATTTTACATCATCCAAAATTCCAAGAATATATAAAAAGCTAGAGAAGAACATAAAGAAGGAAATAAATGAAATAAAGAAAAATAAAAAAAATAAACCTTATTTAATTTCAACAGATGAAATATTTTATCATGAATATACAGCTTCTGAACTTGATATAGCTATTTGTAAAATACCTAATAGAAAAGCCCCAGGACCAGATAAAATTCATCCAGAATTCATTAAAAATTTAGGTAAAAAAGCAAAAACTATATTACTCAACTTCTATAATCATGTCTGGAAATCTTCCGTTCCATCCAATTGGAAAAAGGCTATTATTATTCCGGAAAACCAGCAGCTGATATAAACAACCATAGACCTAAATCATTAACCAGTGTTTTAGCAAAAATTATGGAAAGAATGATTTCAGCTAGATGAAATTGGTATCTTGAACAACATAATCTTCTATCACCCTGCCAAGCTGGATTCCGGAAAAACCATGCAACCAGTGAACAAGTAATTAAATTCAGTCAAGAAATTAAAGAGGGATTTAATAGAAAAGAAGACACCTTAGCGGTATTTGTTGATCTGAACTCTGCATATGATACTGTATGGACATGTAATCTTATCAAGAAACTACAACAGATGGGAATTAAAGATAATAATGCTTCACTGGATATCAGAATTTGTCTCAGAAAGATATTGCGCAACTTCTTATGGTTCATCATTATCAAGATTCAAAATCTAGGTTTACCTCAAGGAGAGGTACTTAGCACTACTCTATTCAATATCTATATAAATGATCTGCCCAAACAACTTCAACAAACAGGCATCAACACTGCATTGTATGCAGATGACTTAGTAATTTGGAAATCAGGAAAACTTGAAATTCTAAAGACAAATATTCAAAATTCTTTGAATACCCTTAAACAATGGTGTTCCAAAAACCTCATGGAAGTAAACACTGTGAAAAGTAACTATCAGCTCTTCTAAGAAAGAAACAACCCAGTATTACCTTAAGTTATGATAATATCATATTAACCAGAACAGAAAATGCTCAATATCTTGGAATATTGTTTGACAAAAAATTAACTTGAAAAAAAAAACATATTGAAAAAATTAGAGATAAAGCAATTAACCATTTTAAAAAGACTTGCAGGAACTAAATGGGGTTGTTCAAGATCTACATTAAATACTACATATAATACATATATAAGGCCAGTTCTTAATTACTGTGGAGAAGTACTGATAACATCATCACCTTCAACTTCCATGATACTGGAGCGCACACAAAATCAAGCTCTTAGGTTAATTACTGGAACTATAAAAACTACTCCTATAATAACCTTACAAGCATTTACATGTAACAGACCCATAATGACAGATTTAGAAATGCAAGCCCTTTTAACATATGAAAAGCTCTTAAGCATTTCAAAGAATAATAAATGGGTAAAACAACACACATCCCCCTTCAGTTTGAAAACTCAATTAGGCTTCATACAGAAAGTTCAACAACTAAGAAATAAACTAAATTACCCATCCAAAATAGAACCTTTCATGTCTCTTAATAACCTACTGAACATCATTGAATTAGAATACTACCTAGATTTACTTGCAGATTTTAAAAAGAAAGAATACTCATCTACAGAAGCTAAAGCATATGCCCTTGAAACCATAAATGTAAGATATCCAGTTGACAAATGGACACACATCTATACAGATGGCTCTCTTTACAATCAAGAAGATGGAGCAGGAACAGGAGCTACCTGTAAATTCTTTTCTTTCTATAAGCATGTTGGAATTTACTAAACAAGTTTTGATGGAGAAATTGATGCAATTTATACTTCCTTACAAAATCTATTTGCCTGGACAAATAAGCTTTCCAACATAGTTTTCTTAACAGATTCTAAAGCAGCTATTCAGGCTATTATTTCAAATGACAGCCCAAAAACCGAAAAGATAAATGAAATTCATAATATGATTAAACATCTTCAAAATGTAAATATACGTATAGTTTTCCAATGGATACCATCTCACTGTGGAATTTCTGGCAATGAGCAAGCAGAATATGTTGGCCAAGAAAGGTTCCAAAATATCTCAAACAACGAAACAAAATATCCCCTATGAAACAGTTAAAAGATTAATCAAAAACATCTTCACAAAACTATATAACAACTATCTAGTTTCCTCTGAAAAACTTAATTGGAAAGATCTCCAAAACAAACTAAAGACAATTCCAGAACTACCTCGAAAATCTTCAGTAGCAATGTTCAGATTAATCACAGGCCACGATTGTTTGAATGGACATTTATTCAAGGTTGGATTAACAACTTCTCCACAGTGCTGTTTATGTGGTAAAGACGATTTAATGAACATCGATCATCTAACTGTATGTGAAACTCTCCAAAATCAAGATCTAGTCTCCAAATATTGGGAAGCAAGAAGAAAAATGATTTTATTATCAAATTCTGAGCATTAAATACACACACAAAAAAACATAGTGAACTCGTCATATGGGTGAGAATATACATAGAAAAACATAAAAACCAACTAATGAACTTTCAAATCCCGCCAGATGAGAACCCCAAATTTAAATTCATCACAAAATCAACAGATGGCAGCAGCAACTCCAGAACTACCCACACCAATGGATCAACATCTATAATTTAATAATTTTCATATCACTTTTTAAACAACAATTCTTTACTGCTATTCAAAATAACAATCTCAAATTTGTATTATCAAGTAATTTTACTGTGAAAAATGTCCCATTACTCATGTGAATTTTTTCTTGAAATCTACATAAAATAAGTATGATATAAGCAATATGTGACTTGACAGTTGCTGGTAATAATGCTTCATGGTATTGTCCTCACCGATAACACCATATTCTTTCCCTTGAATATTGCCACATTATATTACTTTGTAACACATGTTTTTCTAATGTGTAACTCTAATAAGTTGATAAAACAATCCACTCACTTCTCTTATCCAAGCAAACTGTTACAAGTCACATGTTTAAATATCATTGTAGCAGTGGTATGGTGATATTGTAACCCTCTTACTACATCTCAGAAATTCTTATTAAGTTTTTCTTGCCATTTCTCATCATCTTACATAATTATTTTACCTATGACAGATGAACTACATATATGAAACAAAAGAAATTATTTTATCTTACTGATAAATTTGAAGAGCTGGCTGCAGACAATTACATCAATATCAAAAACAACAATTTGGAAAAAGCAAAATGAAAATGCTATAAAAACCTTTTTAAACCACTTCTCGAGCTGTAAAAACACTTAAGCTCCACTTACATTTACAAATTAGGACATGTTTCAAGAACCCCGCATTCTCATTGTCAGCTGATGTTCGACTAGTTTTTCAGGTCACCGACTCTCTCTACTGGCGCTGTTCAATGAATTGAATGACCTCATCTACTATTGGAATGTCAAGCCATGAACTTTGAAATTCCAATAGTAGATGACGTCATTCAACTCATTGAACAGCGCCAGGAGAGTGAGGCGGTCACCTGAAGAACTAGTCGAACATCAGCTGACGATGAGGACGCAGGGTTCTTGAAACATGTCCTAATTTTTAAATGTAAGTGGAGCTTAAGTGTTTTTACAGTTCGAGAAGTGGTTTAAAAAGATTTTATTGATGAAGCTCCACTGTTTTTAAATACTTCTATTTATAGTTTTATTTTTATGAAAATGCTGTTTTAAGGGACAAAAATAAACATAAGTTACTTCTAATGGTAGATCTACTGCTACACAAATAAAACACATTGAGAAATTTACCTTGAACTATTTGCTGAAGAGAAGCAATTTCCTCTTGGCATTTTCGTTTCTCATCTTGCAGGTCACTTTCTAAACGATACCCAGCTACTAATAGTTGACTTTTAGCTTCATCTAATTCAGAGCTTAGTCTCTGCAACTCTGCCTGTAAACGATTCTGCTCAGCTGTCCTTTGTTTTAACTCCTCTGAAGGTAAAGAAAATAGTCAAATTAAACACACCTTATCACTATGAGTGATTCATCCTCTTTTAACTGATCACAAATGTCTTGATACCTTGTAAAATAATATTGAAATTTCATCTGAAGTAATACCAATAGCACCATAATAAACATTTTACACAGAACATAAAATTTAAATGAGCCTATTCTGTGACATTAATGTATTTACAATTCTCTGTGGATGGATTCAAGCTTTCAAATTTTGAATAATTTAAGCAATAAACTGATATATAAAACAATTGTATCAGAGAAAATATCAAGGATTTAAATGATTATATGTAAAGATAACAAGAGGGCACATATATAGAGAACAAAAAGGAATGCACTAAGCAGAATAAAGAAACATATTAAACAGATCAATCTGCATTAGCACACTATTTTAGAGAAAGTTTCCATAAAAAATGTTACAAGATATAATTGTTAAAGATATATGAACATCTTTAGGACTTGAAACAAAGTTAAAAATACTAACATATTGCATCACCATTTGCATTTTATTTAATGGTACATTGGAATCACTGAACACAGAGAAGTTTTATTTTGTATCTTTCTTCAATTTTTAATAGCTCTTATGCCCAATTACATTCTTGAACATTTATTAGTACATTTTTTAATTACTAAAGCATTGTAGGTTTGGTTTATCTTTTACAATTTCAGGATATCTGAGGTCAATTATGAACACCTGATGCCATTTTGATTAAATGTACACATACTTAAAATGAAATAAAAACATATTTTAATTTCCACCTATGGAAGTTCTGGAGTCTGTATATCACATAACAGAGAGCAGTACACATGCACATACAAAAAATTTATTTATATCATCTTGGCACCTAATAAAAGATACTCAGTTTTAAAATTGCTAAATTCAAAAACCAAAGATGAAATCTCATCAATTAACAGATCTGGAATATACCAAATAAGTTCTAAGAATTGTGAAAAATGCTACATAGGTCAAACTAAAAGAAATCTAAAAACCAGATTCAAAGAGCACTTTAGAAACATCAAAATGACACAAGAAAAGTCATCAGTAGCATTTCATTTTTGGAATGAAAATCATGACATTGATCCAAATCCAAAATTACTAAAAGGAGTGATAAACCAAAATAAACTGACAACATGGGAGAACATATTACTCCTATGGAAAAATGACTGAGTAATGAAATTTGAAATCCCACCAGTAGATAATTTGACAAAGCAGTTCACAGATCCACTGCCAGAGAAAAGACAGCAGATGACACAGACATTAGTTGGAAAGAAGTTGAAGATGAAAGCGATGGCTTCTGAAACTAGTCCCTCAATAATAAAATGTAAGTGACGAAGTGTCAAAAAACTTGACTACTAGTTTTTCAATTAAAAAACTTATTTCTTGGGTTATGAAGACCCCAAACAGTGCATTTTAAACGAAATTTGATATCAAAATTTCTGGTGGAATACAATGCTTTTCTATCCACCACAGGTAAATAGTAAGGAAGGTAACAAAATGAATAAAGTTTGTAACAGAGCATAAATAATTAAATTTATTTTTTCATTGCAGAAAGCCTTAAGAAAATTATGAGTACTATAAAGGCTTACTCCTAAAAAGGGTGACATGAATTCAAATCCAACTTATTCAAATTTGTAATGGACTAAAGTACATTTGAAAAGGTTGTGCTCCAGTACATTAGTTTATTTTGCAATTAAATTTAACACTTGTTGTAACACCTTCCTCGTAATCACTTTAGTGAAATATTTTTTAAGTATAAAAGCTTCAGAAAATGTTTTACTAATGATGTAATAGAAAGGGTTAACGGCTCACTTTGAATATGGGAAATGTGTATATAATATTAATTTTATTGCAGCTAAATAGCCATTAAAGAGAGGTAGATTTACATTAAAATACATTATATATGTATAAATTACATATCTGCATATTCTCTGATAGTTGTCTTTTGCTGCATAGTTCTATTTTTTGTTTGTTTGTTGTTTTTTTAATGTAATTTATGTCCTCCAACAGTCATATCAGACAATGAATGGAATGGGTAAAATGATGCTCATATGAGCTCCACGGAGCTTAGAGTTACCAGACATTCGTCTTTCAGCATAAGGGAAAATCCCGGAAAAATCTTATCCAAGTAACCCACTGTGACTGATATTCGAACTCGGGAGCTCTTGAATGTGAAGCAGACATGCTATCACCACGCTACCAAGATGGGCACAGTTCTAAGTGGTAGGACAAATCTGTCCTAAAGTTTACATGCATACATTTCCGATGGTTTCTGAAATGCTTTGTTGTTACATATCATAGGTGAAAACCATGTACTGCCATTCTAGTTAACACATGTCTCATATCAATTAAATGACATCAATAACAACAAAATCTATTCATCATCATCATCATCATCATCGCAGTTGGTTGCAACATAAGTGTATATGTGAGTATTTAAAATGTTTCAACACTGAAATACAAAGATTTAAAAATAAATAAATAACTCTACCCAACTAATTTTACACAAAAAAGATTTTAATTAGAGATAGGACCTCAATGCTCAATAGTGTTGATACTTTGAAACGTTTTAAGTTTTGCATTACTGAAAATTGTTGTATTTAACTTTATGCTAGATAAAGAATGAAAGGAGTTGAAAATGTATGTTGTTGCCTGGCATGTGTATCCAAAGATTTGCTGGATTATATTTCTTGATAGATTTGACTGCATTTCCTGTGAGTGAATGAATGTCATATTTTATTGTCTCTTGTGCCTAAATGAAATCATGCAAAGACAACAGGGGAAATAGTAGAGGTATTCATGTAACATGCCCGGGTTCGATCCCAGGCGACCGCAAAGTGAGATTTGTGGTGGACAACACGGCGTTGGGGCGGGTTTTCTCCGGGACCTCCGGTTTCCCCCGCCATCTCATTCCACCGGTGCTCCATCTTCATTTCATGCATCATCAGTGTCACCGCCTGCGGTGCCATATGTAGTAAAAGCGGGCGTTAAACACTACACACATTTCATGTAACATGCAGCACTGATTGAATTGTGAATGAAGCTGACATAGCTGATGTACTAAATCATGGTTCTGAATGACTCACTTTTAGCCATTATGTTTACCACTCTCATGATCAAAGTCTATGAATCCAACAGAAACAAATCAGAGCTTATGGGACAGCACATGGAAATATTTATTCTTTCCTTTCATCTGTTAGTTTATGTTTTGCAAGTCAAACTCAAGTCACAAGCATACAAGAATAGGGATCGCAGATTCTGAAATGAAGAAACCAGGACACTTTGATACTATGTTATCAGAAAACTGAAAGACCTTGATGTGTGTTTGGAGGAATTTAGTAACAGTGACGTCAAAATTAATATAAAAATTATTTGTGGTTGGTTTATTGACACTTGTCACTCACTTTTTCATATATTTATGAGAGACTAGTTTCAAAGGCCCTGGCCTCCATTTTCCATATGAAAAAGTAAGTGACGAGTGTCAATAAACCAACCACAAATAATTTTTATACTGAAAGACCTGTTACATATACAAATAAGGTATATAATGAATACAGATATTAGCACAGTACCATTAGCTGAACTTCATTGTATTGAACATCACCCATGATATCAGATTTCCCTCCATGGCTAATGCTAAACACACTGTGGCAGAAACTGCACTCCACTTTGGATCCAGATCCAGTACTATCAATACTACTTTCCTTAAAAAATGGAAATTGCTCTTTAGGAGAATCAGTAAATATACACTTTTGCATAGGCATCTTAATTTATTTCACAGTTACAGTAGAAACAAATTAAACTGAATAATTTCGAAGACCATCTTGACGACTTGAGCAAGGTGCTACAGAGACTGCAAGAGACATATAGATACATGCCAATGTAGATATCCACTCTATGTTCAGCCTGTTGAGCTGTCAGTTCATGAGGTACAGATCTACAGCTTCTGTATGATTTCCCAAGTGTCTTAATGTGGCGATGTATGGTATCTTTTGATGCACTAAGTTCTTCTGAAAGCCTATGGGTACTTTTTTTGCAGATTTCTTGCAAAACTTGGCATGTATCCTCAATATTCCACACTTTAGGTCTTCCAGAACGTGGTAAATCTTTAGTGTTTTCATCTCCATTGTTGAAACACTGGAACCATCATTGTGCCACACACTCACTAACGACACCTTCCTCCTTCCATTCACATATTTTTTGAGCTGCAGCAGTGGCTTTGTAATCTTGTTTCCAACAGTGTTTTAGAAAGACTCTAAATTCAAACTTTATCTCCATTTTATGGTTGTTTATTAACTACTGAAGATGATACATGTTCGCAATGTACACAACACTAACCATGGCATCCTGTAAATAGCATTGCCAAACCAAAGAAACCCAATAAATTTTCCAAAACACCAAAAGCAAAAACCCGACATTACTTTTGAGACAACCTAATAATTTGAACGAATCTTCAAAAGACTAAACTTAAAACTAGCACCCCAAAACAAATTCAGTCTGAGGAACCTGCTAAATAAACCACTGAAAAATACAATCCCCAACAATTTGAAATCAGGAATTTATCAGATTAATTGTGAAACCTGTGAAAAAAGCTACATAGGAAAAACTAAGAGAAACTTGTTAACCAGGCAAAAAGAACACCAGAGGAACATTAAGTTGAAACAAACAGAAAAATCTGCAGTTTCACACCATTTTTGGACAGAAAACCACAACATTGGCCACAACATTAACCTGTTAAAATCTTTAAGTACACCCATAAACAAAAACCGTGATAAAGTTATAAATTTTGAAATCCCGGCATTAAATGAAGTATTAAAACTTAGTGCCCCTAACACCAGATGGCAGAGTGATCGGAGCTCCGTAGTAGTGGAAGAAGAGGAAGGTTCATCTAGTCACCAAACAGCTGAGGATGAGATCGAATGATCTTGAAAACGTTTCAATTATACAACAACAAGTAAGTGAAGACCGAGTGTAAACATAGTGACTCATAAATTCAAACTTAAATACCTAATAATTTATTCCATAATTAATCACAAAAGAGTTAAAACAAAACAGAAATATAAGTCACTGCCTAAAGTAATGGTAACAATTTTATTAACTCAAAAATAGTCACCAATACGGTTGGCACATTTATCCGATTGCGACACTAGCCGGTCGAATCCATCTTTGAAGAAGCTAGTAAGGTGCTGTCGGATCCGGGCCTGGACCCATTCACACACTTTGTCATCCGTTGTTAATCGATGTCCACAAATAGCTTGTTTTACAGGTCCATAAGCATGAAAGTCACACAGTGAAAGGATTGGACTGTATGGTGGACGTTCCAGCATTTCCCATTGAAACTGCTGCAATGTCATCTTCACCACATTGGCAGTGTGTGAGCAGATATTATCATGCAGGAGAATAGCACCATTGGAAAACATGCCTGGGCATTTCAACTTGACGACTCATCTACGGTTCTGTAAAGTGGCTTGATAACGCTGGGCATTGATGGTGGTTCCCCATTCCAGGACCTCGACAAACAGGGGTCCTTGTGGTCAGAAAGCACATCATGACCTTACCAGAACTGGTGTGCACAACCTTTGATATTTTTGGAGGTGGTGACGTCGCATACACCCATTGCTTGCTCTGATGCTTGCTTTTCGTTTTAAAATGGTGATACCATGTTTGTCACCAGTGACAATATGCAAGAGAAAACTGTATTCCTCCTCATGATACCGTTGCAGATAACTCATAGAAAACACCATTCGAGTATTGCGCTGTTAGGCAGTCAGTTGTGCTAAAAATCTAATCACTCCTCGTTCCTGCTTACTTGCCTTCAAGTTCAGTAGTGGATAACTTGTGTGACTACCTTCTCTTCGGCGTGAAACTACACTGTTGCTATGCAACGTCAAACATTACACAAGCTGCAATCACTCTGCCAGTAGATTGTACCACCATACACACAGTTACATGATGCCACTTTATGTGTAATGCAAAGTTAGACACACTGAGCAGGTTTTATTTGAATGTCCCTAATACATAAATACTCTGCATGACTTCTTTACCCACTCTTGTACAAACTATTCTTAAAAACACTCGTATATCTGCTTCATCTTAATTGAAATAGACATTTGTAGATATGGTTTTGTTACATGTCTCTTTGTAGGTACTAACTGATCAGGAGAATACAATAGCCTTAAGTAACAATTAAATATTCTAGAAGTCAATTGCTAGTGACAGCTTTGACATTCCATTCTCTCTGCATATTCCGGACATTAAAAGTGAAAAATGGATTTCCTTTAAAGAAAAGTTAAATTGGAATTAATGCTGTGAAGTAATATAATAGTTAAAATCATACTATGAGTTAACTGAGATACACTGTACTTCACATACCACAAATTTTCTTTCAACGTGTTTCGTTTCTACTTGAAGGCATAATCAAGAAATTGTCAACTCACAGTATAATTTTAGAAGTATAAGTATTTGAAATTAAAAGCATTAACAAGGAATAGCTCAGAAATGATTCACTACACAAAAAAATTGCATTTGACAAATTGTGTTTCAACAATTTCTACACTTTCTGTGTAGTAAGATTTTGTCTAGAAAATTCAAGATATACATTTCACTAACATGAAAATATTTTAAATATATTTTAATCAAAATTGTTAGAGCCATTTTTGAGAAAATCAAGATTTTCTAAACACTCACTGTAAAGAGTAGTCTGAAGAAGGGGATTTTCTTGACAATTTTTGTGTAATATCCTTGAAAGATGCTTAACTTAAATACCAAGTGGCATTCCTTACTATCCCGGCCCAACTCCCCAGTCTACTGTACTGTGTGATATCAATATACCAATATGAGACTAACGAACACCACTGGTCCTAAGCCACAAAATATAGTCAAAAGGTTGAGGATCCTAAGCAACAAAGCACTGTCGAGAGATATATTTTATAAGAAGAGAAGTACAGTAATTGTGGTTGAAATTAACTAATGACAGAGCATAACTGAAACAACAGTGTAGCTAAAAGTTCAATGATTCAGGTAAAGAGGGGATTTCATTTTAGTTGGCACTCTCATTCCCAGTCCTGCACATGTTTTCTGCTGTCTTTATGCAATATTTTGTTATTAAGGAAAGGCTCATAAACAGAGACAGTGAATTGGTCAGAAGACTTTAACAATGTGATCCCTGTTTCTCTAATCACTATTTTTTGTCATTTCTACAATGCCTCAAAGTGGGTCAGGATACTAAAGAATGTCCATTACATGTTTGGTATTTAACCAATTTTTTGGGTGAACTATGAAACTTTTCCTTATGATACATAGTAGAGAAAATAGAAACTCCAATTTATATTTAATCCACCCTTCTGAACAGGAAAGGGTGATAATGAACTAATAGCAGAAGTATTATAGGTATGAAAAATGGCTTTAACTTTGGCTTTTTATTACACAAATCTATTCAGACTGTATTACAGGATATTAAACCTAAGAAAATGGACAAATGTTATGTATTACCAAGATTTATGCAATGACCATTCGCTTAGCAATTTTGCTTTTGTTTTACCAACAACATAAGTGTATAATAGTTTCAAAAGAAGACAATGAAAATCGGCCTAGTCAGACAGAACCCCTATAGTAAAATTCAATGTATATTATGAATGAGACAATACTGTATTCAATTTGTACCCATTTCAATCCACATACCTCAAAACTTCTGAGTGTGGGTACTCTCTTAAAACACAATAAAGAGTACAAGAAATGAACCAGAACAGCTTAAGAGCTGCTTTTAGAATTTATGGAGGTTTAGCTTCTCTGATCTTATGGCTACAATTTGACAATTCTTTACTTCCAAAATAGATTCTTTGACTGCAATTTTTGGCTTACAGCTCTCAATCCTTTGGCTACACTTTGTGCTTTAGGGCCCTCAATTCTGAGCTAATGAATGAAAGCACTGTAAAACTAATTGGTGGATGGGTCACAGCCTCTAAAACTTTCACCAGTATGTATTATTCCCATTCTAGTTCGGCACCAAAGTTCTTTCAGTTTTAAGTCAGGAGCCCCCAACCAAACTAAAAAGAAAAAAAAAAAATTGCAAAATCATGCACTACTAACATACCTTCTTTCTGCAAATACAGCTCTTTCATCTTTGCTCTCTGATGTCCAAATTCCTCTCGGATTTGTTGTTTTTCACTTTCTAGTTTTTCTATCCTTTCCAAAAGCGCCTGCATGTTCAAATTCAGATCTGACAGGAAGAACAAACAAGAGTTTCGATTTAAAGAGCTGAGATTTGGTTACAAACATTCCATGACATATGGTGCACTCCTTACCTTTGTCGTCGACAATATCTGTCTTCTTTTCCAAACCATTTTCTAATCCACCCGTGGAATCCATATTAATTTTAGAAACTAACTACTAGAAACATTAAAATATATTATGCATTAATACATAATGCTGATTAACAGTCATCTTAAGGTCACTAGAAACATTATTCGTGGAGTCTTTCATATCGTAGAAATTTTAATTTAACTGTATTACTACGCTGTCACTTCGCTTATTATGCCTAAAACTAGAAATAATAGCTTTATTACTTGTATTCCTTTCCTTAAGACGACATTTTTACAAGAACATGTTTCATGCATTTGCTATAATCGATATTTGCTTTGTTCGATATATTGTTTTGATTGTACTTGACTGCAACGTGATTGCAACTGACCAAAACATAGTACCAAATTATGAAAATTGGAAACAAAGATAAGTGATTCATGTATTCAACTAAAAAAGCAATTTAAATCATTGATCCTCATATGGTCTTTAGCCAGAAGAAATAAAAAAATGTAATCCCATAAACTGAGCAGTTTGTCCTGCTTAGACATTAGCAAAATTCCACTCTATAATAAATGTGAACGGAATTATTTTCAGATAAAGACAGTTTTGTTAAAAGAAACAAGCTTTTTGAACTAATTCTACTCTCAGATAAGTTAAGATTGCGAATATAAAAAATAGATTTTATAAACAGGATGTATCAAATATAGTGAGGAGCATTTTTTTTTTTTTTTTTTTTTTTTTTTTTTTTTTTTTTTTTTTTTTTTTTTTGCAAGAGAGCTTAGAGAACACATGCATTATACAAATCAGTAAAGTTTTTCCAAATCTCTAATGCTAATTCAAATTTGCTTTTTCTTTCTTTTGGTACATTGGCAGTTTTACTACGCGGATATTTGTGTGTGGGCAGTTGTTTATTGTTTGCCATATTGCCAACAAAATAAAATATAATATTCGTTGTGTTCAAGAATTGTCGTTGTCAAAAATCGAGATTGGGTTATATCGAGCGATAATTCAACCTGATTCAACCTAACCTTTCAGACAGTTTGTTTGTATACTATGGATACACATGTGGAAAATATTAGGCAGAATGTACGACAACTTACTTTCAAAGAAAGAAAAGTACAAAGAGACACTGTTCTAAATCGACAGCGAGGAACTTTGGTGTTTAAGGATAACCCAAATTTAACTCCGGAAGTCACAGCTGATTTAGCAAGAAAAATAAAAAATAAAAGTAGCTGCACATTGAAGGATTATTCTCTAATTCATCAAGCTCTAATACAAAACGAAGAAAATATAGCAGCTTTCTTTAAAGTAGATGGAGCATTGCACGGCGTAGTGAGAGATTTGACAGGTTAGCCTCATATTTGTAATGGATAAAAAAGAAACTTGACGACACTCCTTTTCTACAGTTTTAAGAGCAACAGTCGCACATTCGTTCATTTGGGTAGTTAATTATTAAATTAATTAATTTAGTTAATTAATAAACCCGTGTTTGTTGCAATATGCAAGAACCTGTATTATAAAGTCAAGTGGGATAGCATTTCGCAATCAAGTAACTTCTATAATCACAGACTTTTTTAGGACAAACCTTTTTTGCAAATTGCAACCATAAACATAGTTTCAACGGCGAGTTAGGATTAGGATTACTACGGAGGGGATTCGGCACCGAAACCTGTGGTTTATTGTACGTAAGCCCAAGTGGAACATCCCCGGGAGGAAGGATGAGGCGAGAGGAGACAAAGGGCGGCCGATCCAAGGTGCCGAGACATCCGCCGACACTTATACGCTGAAAAGCAGATGGTCTTGAATTTCCTACTTTAAAACGTTTCTCTGGAAATCCAGTACTACATATGAGGGGCAGGTGGTGCTAGTGGTTGTTTGATTAGATGTTAAGTTGCAATCTAAATGATGTAATGCAAATTGATGAACAAGCAAACTAGCAATAATTATAATTCACAAGAGAGACTCTCTGGAAAAGTACAATAGAAGTAATAGGTGAATAGTAAACTATGTTGAATTGATATACCATTTGTTTTTATCAAACACATAGTCAAGAATCATTGGATTTAGCACAGCAATTTAGTAATAGTTTGATATCCTATTGATGTGCACAGCAGCACATGTGCTTCTTGATGAAATTTTGTCTCTCTGGACTCAAGAAATTACAAATGACAATATATTTTGCTTATCAGTGTATTCAACATCAGTTGAGAAACATTGCATAGTAAAAGGAAGCTTATTAACTGTTAAGAAACTTGGCAACTTAAATTGATTGCAATTGTCAGAAGATAACAGTCCTATTAGTGTACATAAGAGGACAGTAGATAAACCCTGTGCTGCCACAGAGGTTGTACTACAGTTTGGTACAATCTTAAATTTCAAAAGTTGGAACCTTTCTGGGTTGTCAGTTGGTCATCTTAGTTGACAAGCATTGCAACTACTTGTAGGAGTTCTATTATTCAAACAAATATTATTTCTACAGTACCTTTAATTTTTGTATGATTATATTAAATTCCAAGTAAATATCTGTCTTGACTGTGTGTGTATGCTTACATGTGTGCGTGATGTTCAAAATTGTTGATAAAATCATTCTTGTTCTTGCTTCCCAGTCTTTAGAGACTAGATCTTTGTGATTTTTGAGAATTTCACATACAGTTAAATGATTGCATCATTAATCTCACTTAGCACAGGGGAATTTCCAGATCAGTTGAAATAGTCAAACTAATATTTTAAAAAGTCTCAAAGGAGGAAGTAAAGAACTTTAGACCGGTGTCATTACTCTCAGTATTTTTTAAAATTATAGAAAAAGTTATGCATAAAAGATTATATAGTTTTTTTCCATAAACATGATCTGATGTCATCCAAACAGCATGAATTTCAACAAGGCAAATCGACTATAACTGTGATAACAGACTTTCTTACTATGTCTATGAAGCTGTTGATAACAAAGAGTTAGCTATAGGAATTTTTGTAGATTTGTACAAAGCATTTCACTTGGTAGATCATAATATGCTCTTGAATAAACTACAATCAGTTGGAGTAAGTGAGGTGGCATTTAACTGGATTAAATCTTATATAAGTAATTGGAGGCAAATAGTTCAAATAACACACAAAAATTATCATGCTAAATCAGAAGTAACTATTCTAAAGAAATGAATGTTAAATTGGAGGTAATGCAAGGGTCCATTCTGGGGCCAATCCTGTTTTTATGTATATATATGTTCAAGATTTACCACATGAACTCAATGAAGCAAGAACAATTCTATATGATGATGACGCGAGTTTGTTGATCAAACAAAAAACATCTAACTTACAAAAATGTATAACTAGCACATTCAACCAACTTCTGGGGTGGCTTGAAAGGAACAAAGAGTGAATGAGGACAGAAGAGTGACATGTTTCATCATGCAAAAAATAAAAACTTGGATAACCATACAGTACAACTCTGCAATATAGCCACAACTTGTTTACATTCCACAAAATTCCTGGAAATTCATGTGGATGAACATTTGAAATGGGGTTCACACATTAATTTCTTGGTATAAAAGCTGAGCAAAGTGTTTCGCAATAATAACTTTTTTTTTTAATATATAATTTTACGTTCTCCAATGTTAAGTCATATCGGACGGTGAATGAAATGGGTGAAATGATGCTCAAATGTGTCCAGGTTCCATGAAGCTTAGAGCTACCCGACATTCGTCTGTAAGGATAAGGGAAAACCCCGGAAAAACCTTATCCAGGTAACTCACCCTGGCCGAGATTCGAACTTGGGACCTCTTGAACGTGAGGCAAGACATGCTACCATCTAATAAGAACAATACTGGAGAAAGTTACTATTGAGTCTTTGAAGGCTCTGTATTATGCATATTTTCACTCATTTCTATCTTAGGAATCATGTTTTGGGGTAATTTAACAAAGAGCATGAAAATTTTCAAAATCCAAAAATGGATACTTATGTGTTTCAAATGGGAAGGGTTCTGGAGTCTAGCTAATCAGATTCCGTATCACTCTCAGCGTTGCCAGCTTGTTACCCCACTCCTTTTATATTTCCCTCTCTCTTGCACACTCATACAACGTGCAGGTCTGCTTGGCGCAGACATAAGGGTAAGCGAATTATATTTTGCAAACTTTTACAATGATGCAGTTGCCAAAATAAAACTTGGAAAAGGCATTTTCGCAAGTTATGTATATTTTAAAATATTATAACTATAATTATAGTTTATGAATTACCTGTTTTTGTAATCCAATGGAACTACCAGTGGCTCATCCATATCGCTGTCAAAGTCACTTCCGTTAAGAGAAGTCATTGTCACTGTCTTCATCGTCTGAGTCTGGCAAATTTATGATTACAGATTCCAAAATCATGTCACGTGGTATTTCTTTCTTAAAATCATCTTCTTGAAGGTTTTCTGCATGCCTCATGCAGTTTTCCCAGTCCTGTTGTGTTACCTTGTCAATTTCTTCGTGAACAAGTCGTTTTACGTCCGTCGGTTTAAAAGTATTACTTCTGTTTGCAATCCCCCTTTTTATTTGAGCCCACACCAACTCAATTGGATTATATTGGCAATGGTAGGTAAGGTGAGAGGCGTATTATCTCGTGTCCCATTCAAGTGCAAGTTGAACCAGCTAATACACTTTTTCTGTGCTTTTAAACGGAAGTACTCTATGCAATAACTCATTTTTAGTTTCTGTTTCCGAAAAATTTTTGAAGAACATGTACACCTTAAAAACAATACTTTGAGACCTGACTTCGCAATAATTGTCTTTTTGACTCACCACCAAATTCACTGCAAGAAGTCATTGCACTATTTAACTCTTACTCTACTGTTGTGTAAAGAACAACTGAATGATATTGATCTGAACTCTCCAGAGTGAATAAACACTTCTTATCCAGCATTCATTCATAAACATATGCATACAGCATTCCACAGGCTAACGGGAAATGAAGTGCTTGCTCTTTCTCGAATTTAACACCTTGACTTATTCACAGTGTTTTTTTAATTACATCATGCAGTAGTTTAAAAATCAGTTCTGAGTAATGAAAAGTATATGTACATACATACACACCAACCACTTTGAACTGAGATTACGAACCATTCATAAACAAAGATATAATGTGACCTGACACATTCAGCCAAGGCAGCAGTAAATTTATTGTTTCCTCTTGCTCGAATTGGCTTATTCAAAGTAATTCTTTTATCACGTCATGTCAAACATTTACGTTTCAGTTCTGAGTAAGCCCACCTCGGTAGCGTGGTGGTAGCATGTCTGCCTCATGTTCAAGAGGTCCCGAGTTCGAATCTCGGTGAGGGTGAGCTATCTGGATAAGGTTTTCTCCGGGGTTTTCCCTTGTCCTGCAAGACGAATGTCGGGTAACTCTAAGCTCTATGGACCCTCGGCTCATTTGAGCATCATTTCACCCATTCCATTCATTGTCCGATATGACTTAACATTGGAGGACGTAAATTACAAAAAAAAAAATTCTGAGTAATTACAAATATACGTTACATGCATACATGTCAATCAATAATGATATTCATACAGTGCTTACGTCTCGATTTATTGTTATAATACAGGTAATAGTATTTCATTTATTTGTATTAGAAAAACTATTTGAGCTAAAAATATGGGGTTTTCATGGTTATGTTAGATACATTACTCTCAACCTTCCACATGGATCAGTTTTGGCGAAATCTGAATTTTTGTCTTAGCGCGAATAGTATTTCATACAGATCGGGTTGGCACTCCTCACAGACCACTTAGCAGGAATGCAATACGACAACACCGCAGGACTCCCATTGGTTGCTCACCTTGTAGCGCTCAAGGACAAACACTTTCCCGTTTGAAATACATAATAGGCTTATATCAGAGAAGTCATCAACAAGCAACTGTAAATCAATATTTAAAGATCTGCTTATATTACCTTTGCCCTTGATATATATGAAATATTATATCCATGCAAATATAAATAATTTTCAAATAAATGCTGATGTACATTACCACCACACGTGCAACAAGGGTAAACTGGCAATTTGAGCTCACTAGATGACTCATGATGAAAGCTTCAATTACAAAGGGATAATGCTGCATAACAAACTCCCAAATTCATTTAAATGAGCTAGATCGTTAGAATAATTTAAGAACGAGGTAAAACATTTTTACATGCATACTGCTTTTATATGGTTGATGAATTTTTAGAACTACAATCTTGCAAAATGTTTACAGGGATATAGAACATTCATAGATCTGTAACATTTATGTTATGATAAGGACATTAACCTACTACAACAGTAGGTTAAGTTAGTTTTATGTAAATGCTACATCAAATTAGAATAAGCTGCTTAATATATATATATATATATATATATATATATATTGCATATATACTGTATTGATCAAGTTGACTTAAGGTATATATTGTATACAATAATTTTCACATGTCCAATTACATGTACCTATGTTGCCAAGGATGAAATGAAATTGAAAAAGATTGATTTTCATAAAGTCATCTTTACCATATAAAAAGCACTTTGGGGATGTCATTCATCTAATCTTGAACAAATGTCCACTCAGACATATGTGATTAATTTGAGCATTGCAACAGATGATTTTCTAGAAGTAAGATATTTACAAATATAATAATTTATAACTTAAAACTTCACTTATCTTATAAGAAATGATAATTCTTATAAATTCTTCAGGATCACGATTTCATGTATATTCTTACACATCTTCCAGCTGAAGAATATATGAAATATATTATAAATATATAATGGTATGAATATGCATGAAATCACGATCCTGGAGAATTTGTAAGAATTATCATCATTTCTTATAAGATAAGTGATTTTAAGTTACAAATTATTATATTTGTATATATTTGTTTGCTCCACTGTTAAAAGCTTCATATTTTATGTATTTATTAAGATATTTGTCTTAATTGGTTATTAGAATGCTTTAATTAATCTTTTAAGTCTTCTTAGGGGATGTTTTATTTCATTGTTGGAGCAATTTTGGAACCCTTCTTAGCCAACATATCCAGTTTCTCATTCCCAGAAATTCCACAGTGGGGTGGAATCCATTGGAAAACTATATGTTTAATGAAATTTATTAGATGTTTAATGTTGAAATTAATATTTGCAGGTCAAAATGCATCTTTACAGCTTCAGGCTGCCAACTGCTGTTGCAATCTATCCCTTGGTAATCGGAAACACTGTACCATGGTAACTAAATCTGCTGCACCATATCTGATATCTTATTTGGATGGCTTGAATATTCCATTGATGGTTAGTGTGCATTTTCAAGCGTATCAGCTGATAACTAATTTTGTTTCATTTTGAATGAATGTGTTGTACAGAATTTGCTCTAACTGTGCAGAAAGTTTCTTGACATGCATAGAGCATAGATATGCAATAAACTAATTCTATTGAGTGGCAGAATATCATTAGTTCAGTTAGCATGCTTCAATAACATTTTTGTTATATAATAGAGTACATATTGACTGTTGAAAACATGTCCAGTAAATTAAAAGTAATATTCAGTAAAGTTGACTGAGATATTTTACTCTAAATTGAATGAGATGGAACTGGCATAAGGATAGAAAGTTTCAAAACATGTGAAATTGGTTTGTAAAGTATTAATGTTAAACTGTAAATACTATTTCAGTACTATACAGCATACAGTTTTAGAAGGCATATGAACTGAACCAATGCGTGCACATGGTGGCTGCCCTGTTGCCATTGATGTGCAGAGAGCGGAAGATGGGGAGAGAGAACGATGACATTGTCAGAATGTAAACCTATGCAGCAAAGGTTAATTATTGATAACATTATAAATTATAACATTTAATATTAACATGCTTATTTACTGAAAATAACGTACCTGCATTTCTGAAAATGACTTATTGTGGAGGAGTTGCTAGCTTAAATAAAATAAATAAAAGTTCACCAATTTCTTTGCTAGAAATTTTTTGCCCTGTTTCACAATACATGACACAGTATGCACATTCACACTGCATGTTCCAATCGTGAGTTCCTGACTTTGTGAAAAATTGATACAGTCACACACTTTCTCAGATGAAATTTCTTAAAGAAACTGTACACTTTAAAAATAATGTTTCTGGCTGGGAGCTTAGTATTTACCCTTAGTACCTGTGCCACTGGTACCAGGCTTTGAAAGTGACATTGTTGTGAATGATCTGCTTATTGTCACAGTTACACAAAGCACCTTACACTCAAATTTGCGTTATGCTCTGGTTATTATTGCATTATTATCTTGAACCAAACTTCAAAGAATACGTGTGCACTCCTGGACTGCAATGATCAGTGGTCAGTTAATTTATGAACTAAATACATGCAGTTCCTAACAAGACTTCTTAATGTCTTACTCAGTACTGCGTAATGAAAAGGAATAACACAAGGCAAGGAAGTTGAAGCATACCATAAGCATAAACACAGGAGTTAGGCGATTATTCTTGAAGCGATAACTTGAGAACCATACGTCATAGAAAAATGGCCTCAAAAATGGTTGCTGTATATACCAAGGCATATTACAATGTTGAATTTGCAATAGTAATTTTGGGCACATAAAGAGAAATCTCTGTTGCAATTCCTTTCTTGGAAGTCTTGAAAACAGTGTTGTTATGATAAGTTAAATTTAGAGGGAGTCGATTAATGACACTAAACAACACTTACTTTTAAATTTTTCCAGAACATGTTTCAGAGACTTTGCCTCTATCCTCAGCCGGCCATCGACTGGTTCTCATTGGTGTAGTTGACGATATTTTGTCACAGGTCTCCTCTGGTGGCGGTTCAAAGATTCTTTGCAATAGTACCAGAAAAACACATCAGTGATGCACTAAAACTTTTAAATATCCAAGAAAAAAGCATCAAGTTCGCTGTAGAAATAGAAAAAGACGAGTATTTACCATTTTTGGATCTAAAAATAATGAGGAATAGAAACAGACTAAACTTTGGCATTTACAGAAAACCAACACAGACAGACAACTACATAAAAGCTAATGGCTACAACCCAAGATCCCACAAACAGGCAATCTTCAATAGTTTAGCACACAGACTGGTAAACATCCCTCTCACAGCAAAAGAATACAAAACAGAATACATCAAAATAATTGAAATAGCACTAAAAAATAACTTTCCCAAATCATTAGTAGGCAAAAAAGTGAACTTAGCAAAAAAGAAGAAGCTACTAAAGGAAACCACAACCCTCTCAGCTACAGAAACTAATATGATTTTCAAAAAATTCACCTACCATCCATGGGCCTATGATAAATTCAAAAAAGTCTTCAAAAAACAAAACATTCAACTAGCACCAGTCAACCATTTCTTCTTAAAAAACCTAATTTGCTCAAACATCAAAGATGCCATTCCATCTAACAAAAAATCTGGTATATATCAAATTGAATGCAGTGACTGTAGTCAAATTTATATTGGAAAAACCAAAAGAAATTTAGAAACAAGAGCAAAGGAACACTTTAGAAACATAAAATATAAACAATTAGAAAAATCAGCAGTTGCCACACATTTTGGGGGAAAAAACCACAACATAAATCCAGAACCAAAACTACTAAAACATACATCAGGGGGGAAAAAACCACAACATAAATCCAGAACCAAAACTACTAAAACATACATCAGGAAGACAAGAACTATCCACATGGGAACAAATCTTCATTTGAAAAAATAGGAACAAAGTATTCAATTTCGACATCCCCCAGAAAGATTTGTTCAGTAAGTTCCTTGAACCGACACCAGAGGAGACCTGTGACAAAATATCGTCAACTACACCAATGAGAACCAGTCGATGGCCGGCTGAGGATAGAGGCAAAGTCTCTGAAACATGTTCCAGAAAAATTTAAAAGTAAGTGTTGTTTAGTGTCATTAATCGACTCCCTTTAAATTTAATGAAATCTCTGTTGCTCACGCTTGTGCTGTACCTGTCCGAACTAGGCAATGCTGCATGTCTGTGATAGGACAGTTGCTCTAGGCGAGTCTCCCCCTACCTGTGCCTCATATTCCTTCCAATACTGTATGCCTCATAAAATATATTCATTCCTAAACCATTGGAATTTGTTGTTTTAATGAATTAGGTTCAAGAGTGTAATAGTTGCCTTATATAGAATGCTTTAAAATAAATAAAAAAATATTTTCCTGATCAAACCCTACTGCACAATTACATTAGCACATTTATGTACTACTTTCTCAGTATAAAATGCTTTAAATTGCTCATTATGATCTACATATTTATATTTAAAATAACCAAATGTTATAATATGAATTAAAACTGGAAGTAATATGAAATGTTTTATAAAGTATACCTTAATTATTGTAAAACATGTTTAATAAACATGTCTGCATCCTGGTTATGAGTTAATACCATTGATTGAATTTATAGTGGTTAGCTATGAAGTTCAGAATGTAAAAAATTGTTACAAGATTGTAGGTCACTGTTGTGGAATGCAATGTCAACATTAATTAGAGAATTTCTTATAGTTTATAGTAGAAAAAATGTGAATCAAATGAAATTTAGTGTCATACTGCATGTTACCATGGTAGCTCAGTTGGTTAGAACAGTTGCTTTGAAAGCTGAAGATCCATGGTTCAAATTCCAGTTAAAGATTAAAAATTCATGCCAGATTCTGTTTCCATGCTTATGTTATTCTGCATTGTGAAGTAAAGAGGTTAGTAGGTGTGTTTAAAATATAAATGATTATAATCTATTTGTATCTCTATTAAACAAATATCACCATTAGTTTTGATAAGATACCTGTAAAATACACAATGTAATAAAGTAATTTTGTACAGTAGGATGTGAGTGCTTGGACTTTGGGGAATTTAGCTGGTGGCGACACTAAATCGTGGCACATTCTGACATCACAAGGTTTGCTGCCAAAACTGTTGAATCATGTGAACCTTTCTAGTGTCTTACTGCAGCCTGCAGTGTATGCTTTAGCTCATTATATTCACACTGGGATTACAGAGGAGATCATAAGGTGAGTGCATTTGCTACTATTATTATACTGTTAAGATATTGTCATTCTTATGATAAACTTATAGAAAGGAAAATATTATTCTAAAATGTTCTAAATTCAAGAAGTACTGCATTCATTAAGATTGCCCAAATAGACCTAGATATGTGTGTAGAAGAATACTGCTCAAAGTTACACAATCCAGGGCCTACTGCAATAGGTACAGAATTTAGTGATCCCAGGGCCCCAAACTATTCACTGCCATTTCACTACATCCACCTCCATCAACTGTGCCATGTCTATGTACTGTCTTGTAGTACTCATCACTTTCTTCCTCTTTATTATTTTATTATGATTATTAGTTTACAAAGTTCTTGGTTTATTAATTCCTGTCTCACCAACAGGGATCTATCCTATGTGTTCTTTCCTACTGTTTCATTGTGACTTCTGACATATGTGTTCTCTGGAAGCCTCAAGTTTAAAGATTGAAAGGACCCTTTGCACTGCCCCTATGTTTAGCATTAGGTACATAGCCCATCCAAAGTGTCATGTACACTGACATAGCTCCATAAAGGTCTGGCTTGTGTTAATTCTCTGACAGGCATGTGTATTTGTATTTTTTGTATTTATTTCATCCTTTGGAACATAATACATATTGTGACTTTGTGGGTTCGTGAAATGAAAAGCCCAATTGCAACACTCAAAAATGTTCTTTATTTCCACCGACTTACAGTTGAACACTTGCCAATTACACAGGATTACGTAATGCACACAATTACGATTCACCAGTTCGTCCGTTACAATTCCACTGCACTCGCGATTACATAAACTCCTCCAACGCACGTACGCAGTCTTCTCGTCCGTTCGCTAGCTCGTCAAGCACTGACTGACTGACTTCACTCGCTGCAGCCCTTTTTATACGAATATCACAGTCTTCTAGAAGTCTCTGGTTTCCGTGAATCCACGCGAAGGTTCCAGATGGCAGTGGGAGGGGGGAAAGAGGCGGCCAGCGACAAATGACATTTCCCTAATCATCCCCCTCAGTTAGTGGCAGAGACTAATGAGGTGGGTGTGGCGCGGCCTCTGATCCCTTACTCAGCTGTCGTTTGTTGTGCTTCCCGATAATTGGGTGACAATATGTTATAGGACACGTCAGTTCAAGATACAAAGATAAATATAAAAAGTTACATAAGACTATAAACTGGAACAGATACAGGATCCAACAAAAGTCTAAAGTAGAAAAAGCAAATAAATATAAACTATATAAAGACCATAGAGAAATGCTATATAAAAGTAATTGTTCACAAATGAACAATTACTAACAACATTGGGTTAGTATCACAGGCAGATATGTTACCACTGACAGAACTCCATTGTAATTAACCAGAAGTCCTCTGAATCCATGTCTGTGTTTTATATACAGTGCAGCCTAAAGTGGGGTACCCAGGTGGTTATTGAAGTGGTAGGGACTTAAAGCTGGTTTGGGGTGGATGAACAGTATAGCCATATGAGCAAGCATCTGAGACTGGACAGTATGCTTTGAGATTGGTCATAGGAGGGGTCCCTATGATGGTGCATGAAGATTAGTTGTCTTTTTTCTTTAACTGCTGGACTACAGGTGTTGTCAGCAGATCCAGATGGGAGTCAAATTCAAAATGTATACAAGCAAAACTTCTAAAACTGATTCTTTTTTATAATAACTTTGACATATGAAGGGAAAATTATAAAGGATCTCAGCCTACTTTATATACAGCACGAAATTGACAGGATCAGTAGCCCATTAAAGAATGCAATATGCCTTTGAGATGGTACATTGTTAATCAAAATGTGCACGGAACTATGCAAAATTATAATTAAAATAATGTAATTATGTAATGTGATACAAGTAATATTACAATGTAATTGGGCATGCAGTTGATACCATTAAAGAGGAAAAAACATACACATACAGTAAATGATAATGTGTAGTGTTTAACGCCCGCTTTTACTACATACAGCACCGCAGACGGTGACACTGATGATCATGAGATGAAGATGGAGCACCGGTGGAATGAGATGGCGGGGGAAACCGGAGGTCCTGGAGAAAACCCACCCCAGCGCCGTGTTGTCCACCACAAATCTCACTTTGCGGTCGCCTGGGATCGAACCTGGGCCGCCTTGGTGAGAGCCAAGCAGTCTAACCACTGAGCCACGGCGCGGCCGACAGTAAATGAACATAATGTATGAACTAGTAAAGGTGTATATCAGAATATTTATCTTTATGGAAAATATTTCTCTGAACCTACCTTTAGAAGCATTTTTGTGGCTGAAGGTTTAATGATATGAAAAATTTTCATGAGAACATGTGCTAGCATTATATAATTGATGCAACAAAGTATGTTAAAATTCATTGTGATCCTTCTGGTTATAGGTTCATCACCATGGCAGCCCAGACAAGCATCTTGTCTGAATACTTACCAATCTGTAAACCAATGAAAGCTTTCAAGATACACTGATTAACGGATGATCAGATCCAAGGTGCTTTTGAGGAAATAATTCTGTGGCCAATTACAGATGTCTGTTTATTTTTATTTTTTCAAATACATATTTTATTTATTTATTTTTCATTAATACCTTCCCTGCCTTTAACTTAAATGGACATATCAGCAATCTTTCCTTTGGAACATACTGTGTTAAGGCAATGCGTTTAACTGGACATTGGTTTTTTGTACATAATCTCTCTCTCTCTCTCTCTCTCTCTCTCTCTCTCTCTCTCTCTCTCTCTCTCTCTCTCTCTCTCTCTCTCTCTCTCTCTCTCTCTCTCTCTCTCTCTCTCTCTCTCTCTCTCTCTCTCTCTCTCTCTCTCTCTCTCTCTCTCTCTCTCTCTCTCTGCAGTGTCACCGCCTGCGGTACTGTATGCAGTAAAAGCAAGCGTTAAACACTACACATTTCATTTCATTTCTCTCTCTCTCACACACACACACGCACACGCACACACACACACACACACACACACACACACACACATACTCTACTCATTCATACTGACAGCAGACACTGCTAAGGATAGAGAACAATAATGGCTAAAGAAAAATTCCAACTTCCCAGCTGGCTGGGACCTCTCACACTGTAGGCAGGTCTGTGCTAACACTGCTGGAGTCAGCTAAATACATAAGTTAGAAATTTTATGGGCCACTATTATACTTTAACTCATACATAAGACTTTTTTTAATGACCTAAATAGCAGCAAAGTATTTAAACAATAACCTTAAAAAATAAAATATGACTTTATATAAGTTAATTTTAAAATACTCTTAATTTGTTTATATACCATGTAATACAAAAATATTTTAACAATAAAAATTGTGAACATAATACTTACCTTTTAAATGTTTGAAATTAATTAGCACTTTAATACTAAGTATTGAAGTCTGTGAACACTGAGGTTCACACTGTTAATTGAACATTGGTTGTATTTACACTTGGGTGAGGTAGCATAAACATAACTGATATTCTATTAATAACTAGCACTAGAATATATACAATGAAAATAATAACACCTGTCCATACAATTATATTTTTACTACTGTATACCACTTGTTTAAAGTATACCAATTAGTTAACACATCTTTTCAATCTTCAATTTCTGCAGAGTCACACTGGATAGCAAGGCGCATTGTTAGGTTATCCATTTTGAAATATCTATGGTTGTTGCTAGGGTAGTTTTGTACTTAAAAAGCTCCTCACAAGCTGAACATTGTCATCCTTGTTTACTGCTAAACTGTCTATACATTGCCGGGATGGACTAGTGACAACATCACTATAAGTTGCATCACACACATCTTTCTCAACTGTTGCTGCCCGAGTTTCTTTTAGCTGAACTATTGACTTGTCCATACTTACCTTGGAATATACTGTAGTTTTCTGTTTTGTTGACATTGTATGAAGTTTCTTATGCTGTGCAGCATGGTCAGACATGCGTAATAACTGAATTTGAAGCTTCAAGGTGTTAATATGTTCTTTTTGTTGATAAATAATCAAGTCTTTCTGTTTAATTATATACTTTAAGTAAACAATTTCTGTTTTGTAATCCGTATTATCCTCAATTGGATCATTAGAAACACAAATATCCAATAGATATAGTCAACATGAAAAATTCAATGCCATGGCCGGGATTTGAACCACAGATCTCCTGGTTTCCGTCCAGTCCTCTAACCCATTGAGCTACCATGGCCAACTTGCCGTCCTGACATTAAATTCTCCAGTTGACTCATATTTATATATGGCTAGTGTGAAGAAATGATTAATTTCCATCAATTAACTAAAATAATAAGAGTTAAATGATGAAGCCTGGGACTCAAGTACTTACCATAGTAAGTCACCACAAACAGTGTACCTCGAATGCGAGAGCCCCTTGTGGTCTACCGGGGTAATATATGAGTCAACTGGAGAATATAATGTCAGGAAGGCAAGTTGGCCATGGTAGCTCAATGGGTTAGAGCAACTGGACGGAAACCAGGAGATCTGTGGTTCAAATCCCGGCCATGGTATTGAATTTTTCATGTTGACTCTATCTATCAAAGACCTTAGCCTATATATGGCTAGTGTGAAGAAATGATTAATTTCCATCAATTAACTAAAATAACAGATATCCAAATTTACTGATTGTCAAAGCAATTCGGTAAAGGAGCTTCCGATACCCTGAGTGACTTTCTCCCATGCCTCTCGCCGGTAGGAGGTCATTCTTGTTTGGTTACGCATTGGCCACTTCTATTTTAGCCATCGTTATCTTTTACAAAGGAGCCCTGCTCCAGTGTGCCCGCTATGCGGTGATGTCCTCTCAGTCCACCACGTTCTTTTAGTGTGTCCTAACCTGGAGAATCTTCGCTGGTCTCTCCAGCTGCTGGCCAGCTTGAAAGACGTACTGGCGGACGACCAGCAAGCGGTGGCCAAGGTTTTTAGATTTTTCTCCAGTGTTAATTTTATCATATAGCCAGATATCTATTTTAACCTTTTTAAATTTTTATCATTTTTATACCTTGACTTACGTACTTATATGTATATTTTAGTCATGATTTTATTGCTAATACCAGTTTTAGCCAAGGTTTAGGTAGTCTGGAGAAGGCTTTGTTTTTTAGGGGTACTGCTGACCGTGCTATTGAGCGCCCTAAATGATGATGATCATCATCTTCATCATCATCATCGTCGCTGCAATTTATAAGTCACTCATTTTCATTTATAATTTGTATAGATTTTAACAAACCCACATAACTGCTGTGAGAAATTGTCCCATGGTTTAAACATTTTAAACCACTTATAGCTAATAAAATTATAAATAGAAGTATTTATAAACAGTGGAACTTCATCAATAAAACCTCTTTAAACCACTTCTCGAACTATAAAAACACTTAAGCTCCACTTACATTTAAAATTAGGACATGTTTCAAGGATCCCGCATCCTCATCATCATCAATGATGTCGAACACCAGCTGATGATGAAGAATGCGGGGTCCTTGAAACATGTCCTAATTTTAAATGTAAGTGGAGCTTAAGTGTTTTTATAGTTCGATAAGTGGTTTAAAAAGGTTTTAACGCTTTTAACTATCTTAAAACACCGTTTGCAAGTCTTAATATCATCCTCTTTTTCTTCCCCCATTAAAAAAGAAGGCACTTAACACACATGAACTGTGGATACAAGCTGTAGCACAGAGCAGTCATTGGACACGTCCGCACATGTGGAACACTATATATATATAATGTATATTATTGAAGGACTAGTTTTGGAAGCCATCGCCTCCATTATCAACCTCTTTTCAACCATCTGTTGTCACCTGCTCTGTTCTCTCTGGCGGTGGAACTATGAACTTCTTTGTCAAATTATCTACTGGTGGGATTTCGAAGTTCATTACTCTGTCCTTATTCTTCCATATGAATATGTTCTCCCATTTTGTCAGTTTATTTTGGTTTATCACTCTTTTTAGTAATTTTGGATTTGGTTATCAATGTTATGATTTTCGTTCCAAAAATGAAATGCTACTGCTGAGTTAGCTCCTTGTTTCATTTTGATATTTGTAAAGTGCTCTTTGACTCTGATTTTTAGGTTTTAGTTTGACTTATGTAGCATTTTTCACAATTCTCACAACTTATTTGGTATATTCCGGATCTCTTAATTTGTGGGATTTCACCTTTTGTTTTTGAATTTAGCAATTTTAAAACTGAGTATCTAGTTGGTGCCAAGATGATATTTTGTTCCTTAAAGATCTTTTTGAATTTATTAAATGTTTTTAGGGGTATGTGAATGCACAAAATATGCTCTTGCTGTCTTTTTCTTTTGTAAATGTGGTTGCTTGCTTCATGGTTTTCTTTAATTTAGCCTTTTTAATTTTCTTAGACACCAGACTTTTGTTATATCCATTTTCTTCTGTTATGTGGAGTATGGCTTTTTGTTCCTTGTAGTATTCTGCCTTATCCATGGATAAGTTGACCAATCTGTGTGTAAGACTCTTTATTATTGCATGTTTATGTATAATTGGGTTATAGCTATGAGTTTTTATGAATTTTCTGACTGTGTTGGCTTCCTGTAAATTCTAAATTTTTGTGTCATTTCTAATGATATTTAGATCCAAGAAAGAAAGTTGTCCATTGATTTTCTTTTCTATTGTGAATTTTATAGTCTTTTCTTGTAGATTGAATAACTTATAATGCATCATCTAAATGTTAATTTGCAACTATTGCAAAGATGTCAACATATCTATACCAAACCTTGAAGACCAAATTTGCCAGAAAGGGTAAAAGTGGGCTGCCCATTGATAACACTGATTTCTGCTTGTAATATTTCCCATTACAGCTGAAGAAATATTGTCTGTAATTTTTCTGTTGGTATGCTTGGGTGACATCAAATGAAAACTGTCTGTCATTTTTGTCCAATTTATGTCTGATTTTTTCTACCAGGTTCCAAGAGCTGTTTAAATTTGCACTCTCAAACTTTGGAAAGCTATTGAACTTATTTAGTAACGATTTGGCCAAATCATATGTGGGGGAATTTATGCTACTAGTGATAGGTTTCATGACTTTCCCTGTTTTGTGAATTTTTCATAGCCCATATACTCTTGGTAATTATCTACTTTAATTTTGTGAAATTCTTTTTTGTTAATTATTTTACTTTCTTTTAAAGTTTTATTTGTAGATTCAATGCAGTACTTTAATGGGTTGGTTTCCACTTTTTGGTAATTACTATCCTTCAACAGGTCTTGAATCCTCTTTGTGTATTCTGCTATTACCAAAATTACTATTTTATTCCTCTTGTCTGCTTTAGTGTAAATAACTGGTTTCGTTTTAAGGGATTTCATGATGAGGTATGGTAATGATGACATTAGGTAATTTTCTTTTCATTTTTAATTTGTGCTATTATTTTGGAGTATTTGTTTTTTACTGTTTCTATTTTCTTCATTTAATGTTTGTGAGGTAATTTGAATGTCAGCAATATAGTCTTCAACTTAGTTATAATAGTCTACACATGTTTTTAAATCTTGATTTGAATATATCCAACTCTGGATTTGTAAATGTTTGGTTGATCTTTTAAGTTATTTTAATTTTTTTGTTTGGCTTTTCAAAAGTAATTGTTTTTCTGCATAAATGTTTAAGTTTATTTTTTAGTTTTGCTGTTTTGCTCTTCATTTTTACATTCAGATATTCAAACAAATTGCTTTAAAAATTTTCCCAAAATATGTTTCTTAATTTTTAGTAAGTTTTTGATGCAGTTGGTTCAGTTTTATTTCTAAAGTATTGTTAATTAATCAAGTCAATTAATTTTGACATCGCTGTTACTAAATTCCTACAATCATGCATAATTTTTTTTTTCCTTATTGACACTTCATATTATGGTTCACCATATAGATTCTAAATTTTATTTATTTTAATATTTGTTTTTATTATATTGGACATGTATTTATGTTGAAATACATATATAAATAATAATTAATAACTAGAAAACAATAATTATATTAATTGAGGCATTGACAGGTCGTAACTGCCAAAATGTGAATTTTTAGGTTTTTGACTGGGAAGGACATGAATTAATCTGTGCCAGACTTCCAAAATTTCATATGTAACATGACATGAGTGTATGCGTTCCATTTAAACCAGTTTCTGTATCACTACTGGTAAAAAAGTGTTCATAAATTATTACTATTATTAATTTTTTTTTTTTTGCTTCCCCTGAAAAAGTTTTGTTTTGGCAGTCAGGCTTTGAGTTAGGAAACAGTTGATGGTATTGGTATGTGAACTTAAGTTGGGAATCAAATATGAGAACTCTGATAATGGAAATTAATCGTTCTTCCACTGTAGCCATGTGTAGGCTAAGATAGAGATAGTCAGACTGAAAAATGCAATGCCATAGCCAATATTTGAACACAGATCTCCCTGTATCCATCTGGTTGTTCTTAACCACTTTTGTTGACCATGGTAGCACAAAGATTAAGAGTAACCCAACACAGACTGGGAAATCCATGGTTCAAATCCCAGTTATGGCATCAAAATTTTCACTCTGACTCTACCTATGAGAAATCTGGTTTAAGAAACCAGAGCACCGATCATTTGAATGCAGTTGAACTGTGTACCTGTACTGGCATGGTACAATCATTGTTAGATTAAATTTTTGATTTAATTTTTGAATCAATTATTGATTCAATTTTTGTTAGAATTTGAGGTGCAGCTTCAGAAGAATATGTAGCAGTTTCTCTTTGTTACAGTGAAGAATCATTACTGAAAGTTACACAACATGCTGATGCATTATTAAAGGCAGAACAATATGGCTACTCGGTGTTATACCTCCTGTCATGTAGTCCAGCATGCTGCGAACGGCTTCTACAGATGTCACTAATTGATTATCTCCTCCAAATTCTACCAACACAAGAAAATATCTCCAACATAACAAGCATGGTTCGCATCCTGGGAAATCTTTGTACAGAAGAGAAGGCAGTTTCACAGTTCCTGGAAAGTATTTATGTTCTCAAAGCAGTGCAGTTTATTTTATCTGCTTCACAGCATCATCTTCATAAGGAAGTACTGTGGTTGCTTGGTAACGTAACAAATAATACTCCTGTTGCACTACAACCACAATTGCAAGATCTATGTAATAAACTGGAAAGTGAACTTAGCACAGCAATTATAAAAATTAATGCAGAAATTTAATGCTTTATGAAAGTATTTTATTTTTTTAACATATTTCAAATCTATTTAAAACTGGAATAGTATTATGGTAAAACATTCAAACTTTCATTGGAATTTGCACACAGTGATGTATGTGAATCAGCATTCACTAAGCCTATTGGGGAGAAGATAAAAATCTGAGTATGATCAGGTAGTTAACCAGCAGCCAAGAACGGGGATAATAGATCCTCAAAACATGTTCTGCCAGTAGTTTGGTGAGCAGCATGATTCACCAATTTAAGAAGTATTGCGTTTTTGGTTTTTATCTTTTAGTTTCAGTTTGTACTTATTATATACTGCTGGCATTTTGAAATTTTCAGAGGGGAAGGAAACTCAGTGCTGTTACTTATTTTCATGCTATGAATGGAATAATTTTTCTAGCATAATTTGATATTAATAAATTGTTTGGAAGGGGAAAAAAGCTTTTTTCCCCTCTCATTTGCTGTCAAATGCTTATATGCTAAACTTCATACATTTCACAGTAACAATGCTTAAGAGAAACAAATATAACAAGTGAAGGCTGAGAAATAAAATGATGCAAGTGACATACAGTTCTGAGAAAAATTCTTTTGTGTATAAGAAAAAAGGAAAATCATTTGGAGCCATTTTGCTTCTCTAATTTTGATTTGAAAGTTCTTATCTCTACACCATAATTTTATATTAAATTGTGTGGAAGGAAACAAAATAATGTTTTATCTCTCATTTGGTATCAAATGCTTATATCCCAAAATTCATGTATTTTGCAATATGGTTAGAGAAAGAAATAGAACAAAAATGATACAAATGACTTATGGTTCTGGAAAAATTCCTTTTGCTTATAAGGTAACAGGAAAATCAGTGGAGCCACTTTTCTACTTTGATTTTAAAAACAGCTATCAGATGCATTATTTTGTTTGTCAGCACTTCAGATAATGCATTTTTTTTTCAACAATCCAAAGCAAGGGCAATTTAGTCATAAAAAATGCTAAAACTATTTGGATTTGCAAACTAAGTTTATAATTTGTCCTTAAAATATATGGGTTTGGAGATTTTTATGGCTTTAAGGTATGGATGTCTGTTTTACATTTTTTGTGTTAATTCAAAAGTGATGCAGATTTTCATCATGAAATGACAAAACATTACTTTCTACTTCATTCAATAATAATAGTGCCATGGTAGATTAGAGGTTATCTGTTTATCTATCAAGGTGACTTGGGTTCGATCCCAGGCGACCCCAAAATATGATTTGTGGTGGACAACATGCTGCTGAGGCAACTTTTCTCAAGGATCTCCAGTTTCTCCTGCCTTCTCATTCCACCAGTGCTCCATCTTCATCCCATGTATCATCAGTCTTGCCGCCTGTGATGCTGTGCGTAGTAAAAGCGGACATGTGCATCTATCCTTCATGATGCTTTCTCTCTTCTTGGTTGCACAGAGATTCAAAGCTTGCATTTTTGGGGGGGAATTTAAAATTTGATTACTCCGATAGTGACCAGTAGTAACCACTGAGTGGGAGTGAGCAATTAGTAATTACTTGAATTGTAAAGTCAGGTCATTACTTATTTATCATATTTACATTCTATGGCTGTGAGATGTTTCACATATTTTATGACAGGGTTTGTTGTTTGTTTATAATTCATGGCATGAAGTGTAAAATAAAGACTGGTAATTTGTTTGTAGCTTAGAAGTAGTGCACTTTTATACCATTTAATACACATTTATCTGTGATGCAAGAAGGAATCTCAGCACATGTGACATAAAGTAGCAATACTACCAGGTCCTCCAGAATTCTTATTAAATGGAACTTCTACTTATTCTATTCTATTGACATATTTATAGTGTTTTAGAGGAATTTATATCTGGCTTTTGCCATGACCAGTTTCTTTTAAAAAGGGCGCTGATGACCTCTGCAGTTGAGCGCCCTTATACTCATCATCATCATCATCATCATCATCATCATCATCTACTTATTCTAAATATAATTTTTATACATCTACTTGCTTGAATGTTTTACACATTCTGAATTTCATGTAATTGTGAACTTATTTATTTTTCTGGATGAGGTGAATTTTAAAAAGTTGGCAAATATTCCTTTAAAATGAAAAAACTGAAGCTATTGTAAAGAAATACAAATAAATAAATAATATGTTTTTAAAACTCCACGTTTTATAATTACATATTCTTCAGATATTTCGATGAACAGTATGTTCTCAATTATTTAGAGTAATGTAGGGTAGTAGTGCATGGATAATAATAAAAAGCTTGAATGATTCAGAAATCTGTAATTTAATGCATTTAGGTACAACATAATATGTAAATAAGAAATTACTTTAAAAGCTTATTTTCATACATGTATTCTTTGTTAAACGGTTTATTCAACTTCTTTGAAACGTTATTGTAGCCTGTTTTAATTTCTTAAAACAGTCTGTGATGTTGGTCTGCTTCTGAGAGGGTGTTGACATTTTTTTCACATGTCACTTTGAATAGTCTGCATTCCAATCCCATAATCATCCCTTAGGTTTGCAACAGTTTCCCCTTTGTTGAACATTTCATTCAATTTATTCTAATTTTTATTTTAATATCAACACATGTTTTCTTTCACTTTTCTGCCATCTCTTTTACAAATGTCTTTAAACTTTTAGTTAATTGATGGAAATTAGTAATTTCCTCATACTAGCCGTATATAGGCAAGGTTTTTGATAGATTGAGTCAACAAGAAAAATTCAATGCCATGGCCGGGATTTGAACCACGGATCTCCTGGTTTCTGTCCAGTCGCTCTAACCCATTGTGACTATGACTATGACCCATTATGACTATGGGTTAGAGCGACTGGACGGAAACCAGGAGATCCGTGGTTCAAATCCCAGCCATGGCATTGAATTTTTCCTGTTGACTCAATCTGTCTCTAAACTTGTTTCGTTCACCTTACATGCCAAATAACGTCAGAAAAACTGAACTTATTTTCAATTTACACTGAACAGGCTAGCTGGTAACATTGGAAACGGTACTTAGTTGTCATGCAATGGTCATTTAAACAATGGAAATGGCACTTATCACACTTGTTTATTGTTTTGTAGAGAAAAATATTGTATGTATATACAATATCTTTTTTGAGGGGAATGCATGGATAATCTGCACACGAATAATCAAAAATATACTGTTTATGTACAGGATGTACATGTGCCCAGCCATTTATGTGGTGTAAGACCTGTCAGCAGTGCAGGTAACAGAGTCTGAAGTAAATATTGTGACTTTGTGGGTTCGTGAAAATCAAAAGTTGAGGCTTCAAAAACAAAAACTGCACTTTATTTTCCTAGCAAATACATTCGTCACCATTACAGTTTGCTAGCTAACCTAAAAACTGTTTATTTTCTCTCACTCTACCCTCAACTGTCTCTCACTTCCGGTAACGATCGGCCATCATTTTTCATCGGCTTCGCGAGCCTACCACCAGGGTGACACTGCTCCCTCCTCAAGGCTGGTCGTCCCGAACAGCGCCTTCGTAGTGGGCCAGGCGATCCAGGTGTACCACCAACATCTTTCCTCGGGGCACCTTCTGGATCAAACCTGCTGTCCGGCCTTCCGGTCGCGCCATCACCATCACTTTGCTCCTCGCAGGGACAACCACGTCTTCGCTCAAGACGACCCTGCCAATTCCAAGGCGCTCTTCTGGTTGACGGAGTATAACCTCTTCTCCGTTGAGCCCCAGGACCTTCCTGCCGACGTCGACCGTCGCCTCGTGGCTCCTGAAGGCATCCAGTCCCAGAATCACCTCCTCAGCCACCTTCGCGACGAACACCCACAGACGCACGGCACTCCGTCCCAAGTTCAGCTCCAGTAGGGCCTCCTTCTCCACAGGCATGGTGTCGCCCGATGCTGTCACAAGCTCGTATGGTCGGCTCGGCTTCCTCGTCGGCAAACCCTTCGCCACGTCAGGTCTGATGATGGTCACGGCCGCCCCGGTGTCCACCAGCACGCGGCACGGCTTTCCTCTTACCCAGCCGTCCGCGATGAGGTTGTCATCCATCCGCCGGCTGATGGCGCGAATTGTCACTCGAGGGGATGGTGGTAATGGCGCCGACGTACCCCTCTCTACGCCGGGCCTTACTCGTTTTCCGGCTGCTCTTCCTGGTGTGGGCAGTCTCTCCGCAGGTGTCCGGGCTGTCCACACCCCCAACACAGGCCACTAGGTGTTCGCCGGCGTCCCTCAGCTGGTCTTCTGTCTCCGGCGTATCGGACACTCCTCGTTCTCGACGTCGGGATAGATGTTACTTTGGCCGCCTCCATCCTTAATGCCGCTGTCAGCGCCTCATGGATGGTTTTATAATCGCCGAGCATTAGGCGCTGACGAATCTCCATGTCCCGTACCCCGTCGACAAAATTGTAGGCGGCTTCCCGGGATACGAACTCCAGTGGCAGGTCAACCAAGGCCTTGCTAGCTAGCTGCTCCATCGCTATGGCTAACTCCTGCAGCGTCTCCCCCGGCTGCTGTGACCTTGCCTTTAGTTGGCTGCGGTACGCTGTGGCTAAGCGGTGGTTCCCGAAACGATTCTCCAGGGCCTCCCAGATGTCCTTGGGCACCGCCGTTGTCTGCACCGCGTTTAGGATTTCCGCGGCCCGTCCCTGGAGGCTGGCTATTAACTGTGTGGCCTCCTCCTCCGGTGACCATCTGTTGTGCTTGGCCACTGTGTCGAACTGGCGGCGGAAGACCTCGAATGTTGACGCGCCGTCATATTTCGGAGGTTTGACGCGCGCCGATGTTGTGTCGCGTCCTGGTGCGTCAGCCTTCAAATCCTTCAGTCTCCTGCCGACGACGTCCTCCACCATGGCGTTCAGGGACTTGACGCTGCTGTCAGCCTTTCCCTCCAGGTTGTTTACGCGGTTCGCGAGGTCTTCGACGTCTTCAACCATGGCGTTCAGGGACTTGGCGTTATTGTCGGCCTTTTCCTCTAGGTCATTGAAGCGGTTCGCCAGGTCCTCGACGCGCTCGTCCACTTGGCCCATCCGCTTGCCCAGCTCCGTCACGTCATCCCTCACGCTGGCCAACTGTTCCTCAAATTTGGCGGCGAGGACCTCGTTCGCCTCCTTCATTTCCGTGGCCAGACTGTCGTTCGCTGCCTTCATTTCTGTGGTCAATTCGGTCTTTATTTCTTTCAACTTGCGGCCAGGTTGTTATTTGCCGCTTCTGTTTTTGTTGTTAACTCGTTCATCTTCGCGGCCATTGTTATTTGCCGCTTCCGACTTCCCTGTTAATTCGTTCATCTTCTGCAAAAGCATTTCCAATGCCGATTCCATGGCCATAATGTTCGGTGATGTAGTTATCCCGCTTCCTGACACCAGTTGTGACTTTGTGGGTTCGTGAAAATCAAAAGTCGAGGCTTCAAATACAAAAACTGCACTTTATTTTCCTAGCAAATACATTCGTCACCATTACAGTTTGCTAGCTAACCTAAAAACTGTTTATTTTCTCTCACTCTACCCTCAACTGTCTCTCACTTCCGGTAACGATCGGCCATCATTTTTCATCGGCTTCGCGAGCCTACCACCAGGGTGACAATATTCATTCTGGTGGAATGAATACTGTGCAATCTTTACTGGAAAAACCGTTTTCACAACAGAGTGCTGAAGAAAAATCTGAAGTAAAACGAATGGGTAGGCCTACGCCAAACATTTCTATTACTCAAACGATTAAAACGAAAGCTAGAACATGCAATAGGAAATTCAACCCCGACATCTACAAGAAGCACGACTGGTTATGTGGATGTGAAGTTAGTAACTCTTTATACTGTTTTCCATGCCTGCTATTTGGAGGAGATGATACCTGGGTGAAACAAGAAATGAAAGACATACAACACATGCACGACTGTGTTAAAAAGCATAAGTCCTTTTCATCTCGTATAAAAATGCATTGCACAAATGGACAGTGCATACAGAAGGAACATACAACTGCATAATGATAAGAGTTATGCAGAATAGATATGTCCTAAATATCATAATAAACTGTATATGGTTTTGCAGCTCATTTGAGCTGGCTTTAAGAGGTCATGATGAATCTGATACATCACAAAATCCTAGTATCTTTCGAGGCCTAATAAATTTCAGCGCTGATCTCAACATTGTCCTGAAGGGCCATTTTTAAGGGCACTTCAAAAACTATACAAAACTAAATTCTTCAGTGTATGTTAGAAGTATGCCAAGAGGAAATAATGAAGGAGATTAAGGATGCAGCATTCCTTGAATCACAGAGTTGAAACCACTGATATTTCCTCAGTGTATCAGATAGCTATTATCTACAGATATCTTGTGAATGACAAGCCTGTAGAACGATTTTGGAGTTTTGTTTGACCTGTTGGTCATGATGCAGAAACCCTTTCCACAGTCATTATATCTGAACTTGATCTGCAACTGCCAGGATATCCAAATAAACTTATTGCATAGACCTATGATGGTGCATCTGTTATGAGAGGTAGGAAACATAGCGTTCAGGCAATTGTGAAACAGAAGTATCCTTGTGCCTCTTATATGCACTGCCATGCACATCATCTTAATTTAATAATGTTGAATGCAGACTCAGTAAACACCAGTGCGAGGATATTTTTTGTAAATTTACAAGGAATATGCACTTTTTTATTCAAATTCTCCTAAAAGAACAGCTGTGCTTGATGAAGTTGTGCAGAAATGATTGCCATGTTCTGTTCCGACACAATGGAATTTTCATTCATGAACCGTCAACACCATTTTCAAACACAGGGAGAATTTAATTAAATGCATGGAGGTTATTCAGAGGAAGCTCTGTTAAACAATATCACACTTGTTCAAGCTTCTGGGTTTATGGCCACTTTGAAAGATGAATTTTGTATACTGGCTGGCTTTCTTCCACAAGATCATGCCCCATATGGACATTTTGTACAGTCAGCTGCAAAAACAAGACTGCAATGCAACATTTGCCCTCGCCCAGCTAAGTGCATTTGAATGGGAAGTGCAAAAAGTAAGAAATAGTGTGGATATTTAGGAACAAAAAGAAACTGCAATTAAGAGGAGAAAAATAAAAGATCATGATGTGAAAAGAAGAGAAGCTCTTGAAGTCTGTGACAAGTAATAAGCAAAGGACAGATTTAGCTTCATGGGGCATCTGGTAGCCTTGACTTCAAGAAAAGTTCTCCGACTATGATAAGAAATTTCCAGAAGATTCCCTTAGAGAAACAATAAGGTTCTATCCTTTTATCATTGGAACAAAAATTTGTACCAAACTGTAATTTACAGTCGAGAGAAATTCCATGGAATGTCTGGCGCTTTGTGCTTGATGGACTTCATTAAGAAAAACAATTTATGTGCTACAATCAGTGAATGTGTCAAACTTCTGCAAGTACTGTTAACTATGCCAATGTCTACTGCTGAAGCAGAACGCTGTTTGTCAACATTAAAAAGAGTACAAACTTTCCTTAGAAACACCATGTCAAGGACTGATTGTCAGCACTAGCAATGCTTTTAATTAAAGGGAGTTTGTGATGAAAATCAGCAACTTCAACGCAAAAGTTATCAATAGATTTGCCAGGTCTAAGGAAAGGAGAATAGAGTTCCTGTATAAATAGGTGAGTCATGACTGCTGTGTATTTTATTTTTAATTTGTGCACCACCAATAATTTAATCCACCAGCTGCCATTGCTTTCCATCATACTAAATGTAAACAACTATTTCTTTAAAGCTAATTGAAGTTTTTGTTACAAATAATTATATTTGTGTATATTTGTTGCTTCATTGTTACTAGCTTAATTTTTTACGTAATTTCCAACATAGGTTTCTAATCAGATGCATAGGCAGCTATTCAGTCTATTATTTTAACAGATTGCCCTAAAATAGAAAAAATAAATGAAATTCATAATATGATTAAACATCTCCAAAATTTAAATAAACATATAGTTTCCCAATAGATTCCATCACACTACATAATTTCTGGAAATAAGCAACTGGATAGGTTTCCAAAATTGCTGAAACAACAAAACAAGATATTCCCTATGAAATAGTTAAAATATGCATGGTTGGAGGAATTTAGTAACAGTGATGTCAGAATGAATTGACAAAACTATTTTTTTTTTTAGTTAATTGATGGAAATTAATCATTTCTCCACACTAGCCGTATATAGGCTAAGGTTCTTAATAGATAGAGTCAACATGAAAAATTCAATGCCATGGCCGGGATTTGAACCAGGGATCTCCTGGTTTCCGTCCAGTCGCTCTTAAGCTTTGCGCTACCATGGCCAACATGCCGTCCTTAAGTACTTACGATAGTAAGTCGCCAAAAACGGTGTATCTCGGATACGAGAGCCCCTAGTGGTCTACCGGGGAAATATATGGGTCAAATGGAGAATTAAATGTTAGGACAGCATGTTGGCCATGGTAGCTCAAAGGTTAAGAGCGACTGGACGGAAACCAGGAGATCCGTGGTTCAAATCCCGGCCATGGCATTGAATTTTTCATCTTGACTCTATCTATTAAAAAACTATTTGTAGTTGGCTTTTAACATTTCGTCACTTACATTTTGAAATTATTAAGAAAATGGATGCAACGGCTTCTGAAACTAGTCCCTCAATAATATTTAAGTGATGAAGTGTTAAAAACCTATTACAAAAAACACACACACACACACTCACACACTCACACTCTCTCTCTCTCTCTCTCTCTCTCTCTCTCTCTCTCTCTCTCTCTCTCTCTCTCTCTCTCTCTCTCTCTCTCTCACACACACTCACACAATTTTTGTATAAAACTTTGTCCATCAGTTTATCATATTTTAATCAAAATCTTTGGCAACCTTTTTGTAACGTTTTCCATGTGACCAGTAGTTTTCACAAAAAGGCTGGAAGCATTTTCTTGAAAACTTTTGTGGAAGATCCTGAACCTAATTACCAAGTTAACAATTTAACCAACTTTTGTTTTTCAGTTATGCTTTTCAGAGACACACACTCAAAACATATATTTCTGGTAAAATCTTTACTGAATTGTTGGGTGCAGTAATACTTCTATCTGCTATATGTAACAGAGAGAGTAAATGGAAACTAATGACTGCACTGCTACTATAATCTATTTTTGATCTAAAGAAAATTGTTCATAAGAGCTCAAGATGCATCAAGTGTTCTACATCCAGGAGGAGTAATATAAAGAAATACAGTGTGGTTGTATATTTTACAATAAAAATAAAGATTTTTCTTAAATTGTGTTTATGATTAATATTTTTATTATGTTTAAAATAAATACATCATTCATTATAAAAGGTGTACATTTCCTTCATCAAAGGAACATTATTGCTATAATTTAATTTTAATTGTGTAACACATCATATGCAAGTTGACTTCTACTTTTTATAGTTGACCTGTTTGTTTCATATCATATACAGTGCGATCCATATAAATCTGAACCATTTAAATAGGCCATAATTTTCCTTTGAAAGCTCGTAAGATGTAGAAATTTGTTTTAATAATCTCAGTGGCTCTGTAAGAATTGATGAAAAGGTTGGAGTATGGTGTGCAGTGTCAGCTTCCAGGATCGTTGGTCCCATTTTCTTTGATACGACTGTAGACTCTGAAGTTTATACGGATATCTTCAAGATATTTGTGGAGCAGCTGGATGATATCGAATTGAGAGAAGGTTTTTTCCAGCAAGATGGAACAACATGCCATACATCTAATGACACCATGGAACTTGTAGCCAGTTTCTTTGATAGTCAAATATTCTCAAAAGTTCTGTGGCCCTCCCCAGGTCCCCTGACGTAACCTCAACAGATTTTTTCTAACCTCAACTAAAAAATACAGTGTACAAGAATAGGCCACAGACAATTGATGTTCTCAAGGAATCCATTCAAATCGAAATAAGTAACATTGGCAAGGATACTCTCCATAAAACTTTAGAGAATATAGTGAGATGAGTGCAAACATGTATAGATGCTGGTGGAGGACACTTCCAACATTTTCTCTGAGATGTAAATAGAGTAATGTATTCTCCCAATTGTATATTATATTCTCCCAAAGTTGCACGTGTATCCTATTATTGGTTCAAAAGTTATGGCCTATTGAAATGGTTCAGGTTTATATGGATCACACCATATTTAATAACTATCCAGAACACAACTAGTAAACGTTTTAAGTTGTGGCATAATAGATAATCAACTCTTGGTCTTTCATGTTCTCTGTAACAGTGTTTTCCATTCCCAGGAAATTATAACATTCAAGTGTTTTATTTTTACCTATGACATCTCTTAAAAGTAAAAACTTAGTTAAATACAGTTAAGATGCATGATAAAAGAATTGCAGTATCCTTTTCTGAGATTGAAATGAGTTCAGAAAAGCTTATCCAAAGTTTAAAGAACAATGAAAGCAATGTGGAAATACAGTACAATGTACAAATAAAATAAATTATCCACTTAGTTTCAGTTAATTAATTTTGCAACAAAATGAGAACTTAGTTATTAATTAATCATCAATCAAAAAATCATGCTAATTCGAATTGTCTCATAAAAACTTAGCAGAGCCTAAATAATTTGTAAATCACTTATGTCATTTCCCAAGAATTATGAACAAATACTAGCACACTTGTTGCTCTGATGTGGACAGTTGTACTGTTTCTTAGTGAGACAGATCACACCATTATTCAAAATCTGTTCTCAGAAGTGCTTCTTTGGTAACCTGAATACCATTTTGGGGGACCTGCAGTCAGTTCCTGAGCATTTGAGAGCTTGAACGCATTGTACACGTAAGATGGTAAAGTAGATGCTGCCCATCATATTAGCTGTTGGATGCTGAATTTCTTTAAGACATTGATGGAACCTGTCATCACAGTCGCAATGTGATCTAGAAAATGAAACAAATTTTAAATTATGCCTTTGAACACAATAGGGTATTTGTAAAGCAAAATGATAACATACTTAGGTAAATTTAAAAATACCTTTAAATCAAACATACTTATGATTTATTTTCTTATAAAATGTCAGTTATAACATATAGTTATTTGAGTAATAAAAATAAGCTCAAGTAACAAATTTCTGGAATAGTAATCCATACTTTGCAAGGTAATAGATGTTAAACATTTAACAAGAGAACTTTATGTGTTTAAATAAAGAGATTAATCACTCAGAATGGTATAATGTTATCCATGCCATAATAGCCCAAAGTGGGTCAATCTGACTGCTGGCCTCACGCCCACATATGCAGGGCAGAGGTGGGTGATCATCCAACGGATACGAGGAGGAGATGTGGTCAGCATCTCGGCACCCCCAGGCGGAAAGACTTTCTAGACCAGGGTTTCCTACCTAGCATAGCTCCCAATTTCGTCACAACACTGAGTGAGCACCGGCCCTGTACCTGGGACTTAAAATGTAAGAAAAACAAAATATCATTGGTACTGATTCAGGATCATATTTGGGAAATGGGTTCCTAGTCAAAAGTTACTCTATTCTTTCTACTCTTTCTGTTCCTTAAATTTTTAGTAGTCTTTTGAAGCACCCTATATAGAGAAATTCCACAGATATATCATATGAAGAGGTATAAATTTAATTTAATTTTTTCAGTATTTTAAGTAAGGGCAGTGATTCCTTATACTTAAGGTACCTAATTCAATAATAAAATGCTCAAAATTGCAAAGAATAAGCTACTGTAAATCTAAAGATCTTGGTGAGTGCAAAACAAAACTAAAAATATATAAAGGTTAGTATTTTCTAAGTATCAGTCGTAGAAGGCAAATGTTAGAACTTACTCAGTTTCTTTTTCTACATTGGAAATTAGCTTGTCCTTGATTCACAGTGATAAACACTACCAAATACAAATGTTTCTAAACAGGTTTTATTGCTTCTGTTATACATACTGCATATCAGTCTGTAATGTTGAACATAGATAAAATGTCACAGATGATAAAATAATTACGTAGCTATTAAAATTTCCTTCCAGATCTTGCATTAATATCACATTACAACAAATGAGTATTCTGAGCCTTTCTTTTTCCTAAAATGAGTAGATTTCTGGGAATAATGCCTTTACAGACTGACATTCCATGCTCCTGTGCTTCTTGTTGATCTCAGTTGATAGACCTTTGCAAGTGCAGAAGCAGGTATCTTGAAGCAGGCATTGTGATTAATAATGCTAGCTGTGAAAGCTTGAAAACCACACACTTCTGTATTAGTGATTAGGAGATATATTCAGAAGTGATAAAAATATTTGTAGAAAAAGTTTCAAATTTTTCTCATATTCCAGTCACTCATAAGGTTCATTGTGTGAAAGAGATGGATGAGTATGTCATCAAGTATGCTCACCTTTCATGGAACAATCAGTCAGACTGATTCACAAGTTCTGTGAATCAGTATCAATGTTAGAACTTAATGTAGGTTATGTGCTGCATTTAGTGATCGTGCAGATTAAACACAAGGCATATTGTGTGACACATTAAGCAGCTTCACTGACAGTGCATGCGTTTAAATGTTGCTATCTGAAACATTTAATTCAGAGAGCTGTGTATCTGTATGACTCATACATTTTTATATGATGTAAGAGGAAGATAAAATGAAGTTTTCTTCCATATTCATGCTGCAAGAATTCAGTGGTACATAATTAAAATACTGTACATTTGTTTAAGTTACGAAGTACTAGCATTAATATTAACAATTATTGCCCTTTAGGAACTTAAATGTCACTGTATCAAATAAGTGGGTGATATATTTCATTTTCTTTACGCACTATCTCAATTAGGTTTAACAGTTCCACATGGCTTTATTTTTGTGGAATGCAATAAGCATAATTTCATGATGTCAGTCTGTAATTGAGCACATTTTGGATTTGGATTCTTGCTTCTCTGATGATAGAGCGTTCTAATATCTCCTATAAATTTTGTCTTAAATAATGCATATATATAGGGCTTTTTTTCAGCCAGATTATACTGGATCATGTTCCAGTAAACTTTTTAAAACTCCAATTAAATTTAGAGTGGAAATGACTGCCCATATTGAGTGCAAGTGTTTGAATTCTGTCATCATCATTGATGCAAAAGAAATTCTTTAATACATTGCATTTAGTGTTGCCATCTTCTGTTCATTAACCTGAAACTGCTTTACAGCGGCCTATTGCACAATTTCCATTCCTTAAAATTAGTATGATTAAAGAGTGCATCCTATACATGAGCAAATGGCAATGTAGGGGTAAAACAAGCAGGCTGTGGTAAGACACAGTCCTCTTCTGTCAGTCTGCTTGATTATAGAACAATACTGTTATATTTCGTTAGTAGAGTCTGATAGGTTTTAGATTTGTTGTACAATATGATCAAGTGAGAGAGTTCCAGTAAACCTTTTTACAGAAAAAAGCACTATATAAAGATGATTATAAATCCTAAAGTTATGTATGAATCAACAAAAGAAAATGGTAAGTAGAAAAGGTTGGTGGTCAGAGGCGAAAAAGCTGTGGAAGAAATAGGAAGGGGGAATTTATGGAGACTAGAAAAGAGGAATGTGGAAGACTTTTGGAAAATAACAAGAAACAGAATGGAGGATACAGAAAGATAAGAAATATGGGAGGGTTAGAAAACAGAAAATCATTGAAATTTTATAGGTTAATAAAGAGAGGGAAGAGAAAGATATATAGACCAATGTAACAGACAGGAGAGGAAAGAAATGGCTTGGATTAGAACAGGATCGATGGTTTTAAGGGGACTAAGAAGTAACAATGTAGAAATATTTGAATTATGTGGAGAAACAGAAAGTGCAGTTCATATTCTGACAGAGTGCAAATGGCTAGCAGTATGAAGACAACGTATGGGAGAAGAAATGGGAAAAGATGCAAAACGAACTGATAGTCATAAAAATGATTACGGAGGAAAATGAAAGTAGAAATAGAAATATGGGGAACCTGTTTTGGAAAGTTAAAGAGAAATGGATGAGAAAAGCAAAGAGTGGAAAAGAAAAAATTCTGGGGCAACAAAAAGAAATAGCAAACTAGAGTAGATGATTGAAGGGTGAATATGCTACTCAACAATGCTAGTAGGACTGGGAGCCAAGCAGGCTAAGCTAGCTAGGTTAAAAAGTGGCATCAAGAATTTGTACAACTAGACTAAGAAAATATGTATGTAATGTAGATAAAATATTGTAAATAGCAAGTTGTATAAATTCTATTCTGTTGAATGGTGTATTCCTAACTAATATTCATAACCCATCATCCACGTGTAAGCTGATTTATTCAGAAAAATGTATTGTGAATGTTGGTTTGTAAAGAGTGCAACTGCTTTGTATGCTGTTGTAAGAATATATCCACTATCCATTATGTTCACTGATAAACAATAGGGATTAGAAAAAGTTGTCTGGACACAATATTACATTCATACCTAATTTTGGATCCAGGATATAAGCTGTATGTAATCCTTTTTAAAATGAAACAAGAAATAAAGTTTTTAGTCTTTTATACATAAATTTCATCACTACATATATGTGCAGCGGCTTACTTAAAATCATAAACACTTAGCAGATTTGTTATAAATTACTCCTAATTCTTTTTTATCAATTTGTGTCAAATTTAAAATATAACAAAAATTATCACACATATATTTATATTTTAAGTCTGTTTGTGGATAAAATTTCAAACCTCTACATGCAGTAGTCCATCTATAAATTTTACATTTTCAGAATGGTTGACCAAGTTTATTTAATTCAATTGTAAGTTGTTTCTCAATCATGCACAAATAAACAAATTCCAAAAATGTTCAAATCCTTCCCAGAAACAAATATTGATTTTGTCACTATATTAAATACTTTGTATTTATAATGGTTTCCATAGTAGCAGAAGTAGCAAGTAGCATGAAGTTGTATTTATGGTTTATTGTAGATATTTTCCTTAATTTCGGTGTTTTCTTTATGAAATGACATGTTTTTAAAGTTAAAATATACTTTCCTAAAGCAATTTTGGCTATATAGGCAAAATTTATGCATTTTGATGAAAAGAAGCAAAGTCATAATTTTCATATCAGATAAAATTTTGTAATACCCTTTGGAGCTTCCTTGCACTTTCTTGCAAAACAAAATTATAAAATGCTCTGTCATGTTAGTGTGCATTGTCTTTTCATTTGCATTTATGTTTAGCAAATAGAACAAATGTAGCAAGCAATTAGGTAAGGATATGAGTGTAAACTGATCATTGCAATAAACAATTTCTTATTAAATTTATTAATAATAAATAATTTTATTATGATACACCGAAAAATTGAACAACTTACTTTATATAGAAGGAATTGTTGGTTAGGTTATAATTTTTCTGGTAATTTATTAATAATAAATAATTTTATTATGATGCACCGAAAAATTGAACAACTTACTTTGTATAGAAGGAATTGTTGGTTAGGTTATAATTTTTCTGGTAAGCTCGCACCTTCACAGGGCAGAGGTCATGTGTACGACAACAACGATCTATTGCTTTTTCTTCTCCAAGGTCATGATAGTCCTTTGCTATGTCACCAGTACCACACCACTTTGTGCCTGGAATGGTTCATATTGTAATTATTGCTTTTAATATAAAGGATTTTTTTTTAAACCTCTTTTAGTTTCATTTTGAAGGCAATTTGAATTTGTGTACGTCCAGAACAAAAGTGATTTGAATATGAAATCTATTTGATAAATATGACAAATAAAATCTGAATTCCAGTCCACTAGGAGCTGAAATAATTAAAAGAAGGAACATTTTCGGGACTGTCCCAGTCCTTTTATCAATCAGTTACCAGTCAGCTGAGGATGGGACTGGTACAGTACCAACAACGTTCCACTTTTAATAGTGATGTGACTGAAATTTTAAATTTTAGTAAAATATGACTCAATTAAAATAATTACATTATTTCACAGTGTTAATTCCAATTTACCTTTAAAAAAAAATTTTGACTCAATAAGTCTTTTAATGCTTATTGATGTGTTTACATATTACATTCATGTTAACCTTTATTTGAAGAGAGCAATAACTGAAATAGAATAACAATTAAGGAGATATTGGATGATTGGTTTAATAACTAACAGACATGCAGCACAACAGTCCTTTCCAAGCCAAAGCTAATTGTCTGACCATTGCAGTTAACTAATAGGGTAAAATAGTGCTTAAAAGAGCCTTGGGTCCTTAGAGCTTGGAATTATTCAAAATTTATATTTTCAGGATAAGATAAAACCCCAGAAAAAGCCTTATCTGGATAACACCATAACCAAGATTCAAACTTGGGCCTCTTTATGTGAGGTGAACCTGTTACCTCCATACTGTCAAGGTGGATTAATGGTATAATCACAATATATTTGCTTCATTGTCAATTGTTTCAGGTTTTTAATTTTAATGTCTTACAGAGATCGTATTTGTAACACCAAGAGCTAAGTAATAAGAGCTCATTAGAAATCAGTACTAACCTGGTAGTATACCATTCAAGAGAGTGAAAGGGTTATTAAGCTGCCTAGCTTGATTTGGGGATACACTTGAAGGTTCTTCCTCTGGCTCAAGAGGTGTAGTGAGTTCATGGCACTGCTGCATCAGCTGCATCATTTGCTCAAAGGTTATTTGAATTGGCTTAGAGATCACACTCAGGCTCTTCAGGGCAGGTTTCTCTTCTTCTGGCTTTCTGTAATTGAATTAAATGCAAACCATAATTGTTTGATTTGAATTTTTATATATAAATACAGTCTGTGTATTTAAATGGATATTATATATAACCTTATTATTTATGATAAGAGTATTCTTAGTAGTTATTTTGCAAGGACTTTTTGCCCTAGAATGAGTGAGCGAGTGAGGGAGGGAGGTAGACAGCTAGATAATTTCGAACAATCTTCCCAGATGGTCCCAAAAATGTCAAATATATTAACGATTAAAGGCCAGAGGGATGTGTGCTCACATAAGATACAAGTGAGCTGGAAGCAAATGTCTTAAATAACATAACATAGCACTATGCAAACTAGTGAAGCATTGGCTTGCAAAGCACACACCTCCAGCCTTTATCGGACCCAAATGACCTCGTTGTCGATGGGCCCTAAGACACCACACACTCACTCACTCACTCACTCACTCACTCGCTTGCTCGCTCCAGCCTTTATTAATGAATCACATTTAACATAGTTATTCTTAATTATAAATAACTACTCATGCATAATACAATTTAGATAAAATACTTTAACTGTGCTTTCTAAGTAGTTCATATTACCAACGATGACAAAAAAAAATAGGTGTAATAATACCAGTAGCAGTAAATATACATTTTTTTATAAAGCTTCTGTGTAAATGATTACTTTAAAAATTCAGAGAAATGTAAATTCAAAGCTGTGTATTTCTTCTTCTTGTTCTTCCTCTTCATGTTCATCTTCCCTAGTTATACCACTATCATGGTGTTATGGGATTCTTGGTCCTCTACCCCTAATGCCATTAAGCTCTGGATCAGACTGAGAAATCCAGGATGGTGATCAGCCCATTGCTTGAATGACAGTGAGAGAAGTAAAAGAACGGAATGAGGGCAAAGTGGATGAAAGGAAAGATAATAATGGAGTAATTGGTGGAATGATGGCAGGCAAAACTGGAGATCCCAGAGAAAACCTCATATATGTTCTTCATATATGATTTTCCTCGTTAAAAGTATGATTATAATGCTTTACAAATACCGGAGGACCTGCTGTTTTATTTAAAAACCAAATCTGTGGGAGCATAACACGATTTTTAAAAATAAACAGCCAAAATATTGATGCAGAGGGAGTGAGTCAACATTTTCATATCGTTATTGTTACCATTATCATTACCGTTACCATTATGAGCAAATTAAAATTATTATTAGTTGAGCTTGCAAAGAGAGCTGCGACTTTAAATCTTCCAGACTTACACTCTATGCCCTATTTCTTATCTGAGGCAAACATTAAAGGAGATTATCATCAACGATTGGAATGAATACTGGTTAAAAAGTGTTTGTGGTGCTTTGACTAAGGATTTATATTTCTCAACAGTTTCTGACAGACATAAATGTAAATTTGTTAATCCTAACTATGTTCTCACTCAATTCTTAACTGTACATGGCAAATTTTCACCTTACTTATTTTGATTAAAAATCAAATCCACATCTGATTGTATTTGTGGAAATCACATTCAAGATGTCCCTCACATTTTATTTGATTGCCCATTTTTCTGTTTTGAAAGATACGAACTTGAATTATTGCTTCAATTCTTGAGTTACACTTTCTCAAAACCACTTACACATATTCTGATGGATTACAAAACTTATCAATTTTTCATGGCTTTCTTAAACAAAATATTTCTTAAGCTAAATAATTCATCTTGATGTTTACTGTTTATCAGCTTGATATTTAATTTTGTTATGTTTTTGTAAATTGTATTATATTCATGAACTTGTAAGCTATATTCTTAATATACCTTTGGGTAAAATAGGAATAAAAAATTGAATAATAATAATAATAATAATAATAATAATAATAATAATAATAATAATAATAATAATAATAATAATAATAATAATAATAATAATAATAATAATAATAATAATAATAATAATATTTATAATAATAATATTATTATTATAAATATTATTATTATTATTATTATTATTATTATTATTATTATTATTATTATTATTATTATTATTATTATTATTATTATTATTATTATTATTATTATTATTATTATTATTATTATTATTATTATTTTCCTTTTCCTTTCACCCCAGAATAGTTACACAGAAATGTCATACATTAATCCTCTGTGCGAAAGGAAGCACAATAACTTCCGGGTTCAGGCAGCTTTTAAGCGCGCATACCAAGCAAGACCTACGAGTCTCGTTTTACTGACCTACTGACACTGCCGCATAAGATTGCTGACCTACTTTGATTGTTGACGCTCCTTCGTTTAATTGCAGGCAAGGGAAAGAGTGAAACAAGATCTGGTGCAACATATATCTTTGCGTTCCGCTGAAATGTCCGTCATTTTGTTCTATTTGGATTAGGTACTCGAAGGCGTAAAACTTATATAAATGCTAATATAAGATTATATATGCGTTTATACATCTCAGAATTTATAATGTCATGTATTTATCTCTGGTGTTGCCATATTCATAAAACCACAGACATAAAATTTGTTAGACATAATGTTAATTACTGGGTTACGCGCAGCGAGAAAACATCTTGTTATCCTCTTATTTAATAACATGTGAATACGCTAGGAGAATAAACTGAAATTGAAATTTAGTTTTTATTTATGGGTGATCTTTAATTGTTATGGTTCTCAGTGTCCCATTCTACATTGGACGTGAAAGACCCCTTAAATTTTGCTCAGAGACCTCTTTATCGGCTTGAATTTTTTTCTTTTTCTTTACTTTTCTTTTTACGTGCTGTAAATCTACGACACGGGACCGCTGGCTTTACTTCTCTTTCACAGAAACCTAGCTAAAGATTTTACCGCCCGAAAAAAGTTCATCGCCCTCCTCTGGGTTTGAACCTGTCACCTCTTGTTACTCCCAGACCATGGAGGACGACAGGTGGGAGAGTAGACAAATTATAGGTTCTCAGTTTTACGATACAATTCACGCACAAAGGTGCGTGTGCGGAGAAGAGACATGTTCTGGCGTGATGTAGTTTTGTTTAATCTAAAATTGGGAAAGCATTACGTATGTCGTTTTAGGAAGACCTTCTGGCCCTATTTTTTTGTATTTTAGTTATTTTCATTGTCATACTATACGCACGTCCCTTGTTTATTTCGTTCGTTTAGATTTCCTTAGCCCCTAGGATAGGATAGAATTCTACGGAGGCGATTCGGCACGACGACCAGAATTGAAGGAAGAGTGAGGCGAGAGAAGGCAGAGGGTGGCCGATGCCAAGCAGTCATGATAGTGCAGAGGGTAGGGTCTCTAACATTTAACAGTTTGAAACTCCCAGGCAGCCGGCATCCCACCTACCCTGGCCCGAGACAGTCCACTAGCTCGGCTCGGAGACCGCAGGCTGCCACTCAAGGACTCAGAAACACGTGGCAGTCTGGTAAAATCGGCATCCCTCCTGCCATGACCCACTAGGTTGCTCGGAGATCGACATGCCAGAGGTAGGAAAACTCTCTCCGGCCGCGCTGTGGCTGAGTGGTTAACCCCTCGGCTCTCATCAAGGCGGGTTCGACCGCAAAGTGGTGGAGAACAAGGCGCTGGGTCGGGTTTTCTGCGGGATCTCCGGTCTCTCCCGTCACCGGTGCTCCATCTTCATCTCATGTATCATCAGTGTCACCGGCTGCGGTGCCACTTGTAGCAAAACCGGGCGTTAAACACTACACATTTCCTTTCATTAGCAAAACTCTCGGCGGCTTACTCCTACCTTGTTCCTTAAATGATCCCCTAGGCCATCTCGGAGACCAGAGACTGTCCTACCGCAGGACGAAGGCGTTTACCAGGAGTATATCATCTTGCCATGCAGCATTGAGACTCCCGCCGACACTGTACCCTGAGACTATCATATGAGAGATGATGCAAAATATAATAGAGGTGAAATTTGGAGTATGTAATTAATCTACCCAGCATTCGCCTGGCGACTTGGTGAAACCCCGAGAAAACCCGTTGAGTCAGGTAGGCCGACCACGGAATTGAAACCGGACCTCCCGAATGCGGGCCACAGACGAAACCGCCTGAGCCTCCCGCCTGAGCTTACCTCCTTTAGAAGAACATCATAAGACTTTTGAAGGGTGAAACCGCTTCCCCAGTTTGTACATCCTACTACACGAACAATATCCAGATAAAATTGGTACTTGGTACTTTTACCCTGCTTTGTTCTTACACAAACGAAATAATTTGTTCCTGGCCGTTTGCAGGTTTGCCCATCCTACTACATTATGCTAAAACAGACTCAGCCCTCCTCGGTAGCGTGGTGGTAGCATGTCTGCCTCACGTTCTAGAGGTCCCGAGATCGAATCTCGGTCAGGGTGAGTTACCTGGATAAGGTTTTTCCGGGGGTTCCCTTATCCTGAAAGACGAATGTCAGATAACTCTAAGCTCTATGGACCCTGGGCTCATTTGAGCATCATTTCACCTATCCATTCATCGCCCGATATGACTTAACTTTGGAGGACGTAAACTACAGAAAAAAAGAACAGACTCCGTATTCAAATATTATCATACTTGAAATTATGATACCATCTGGTGCAATCCGTGGTTCTTTTATAAAGCGCAATTTTTCTGGTGTGACTCTTTTTTTTTATGAATTCGTGCCTTCATAGTTAATACTTCACAAGTGTAAGTGCTGTAAGTTGGGCTACAGCTTTCTGTATTTCCATATGATCTCTTCCTGCACCACGTTTGACTTAAATACTGAATGTCTTCCTGCAATAATTTTATTTTTTAGTATCTTCAGAGATGATAGAGATTATCCTCCTGGGTGAAGCATTGATTATCAATACAGATTTTACTCGATCATGTTATTACAGTTTCAAGCTTTTTCTGCTGATATCTTTGTTGTATTTCGTAGTTCTCAGTTTATAACATCGGAACAATTGCTTATCGGCAACAATGTTTTCACTCCTTTTCATTTGGCGTTAATGTTTAGGTCTCATATCACCTTGCGTTTCTCTTAAACTCTATTATCTCTTTTTCCCTCCCTCACTTCCCCTCTCCCTACGGCGGATAGGGAATAGCTAAAGTAACCGCCCCTCCAGCCGAGTGTCCAGACTAGCGGTTACGTCATATATAGCCATAAGAATTGATAAGTGTAATGATGCTAAAATGAGAGCAGGACCAATACCCAGGGTTTCTCAACATTTCCCTTTTGTGAATAAAGGACACCGCCTCAGCCCCTCCCCCCCCCAAAGAAAAAAGAAAAGAAGAAAGCTTTTTACTAACTCAACCTGTCCAGGTTCGTGAGACACGCTATTCTCACACCCTGAAGGTGGACACTTTAAGATTTTGAGACCAGCATTCTAAATATCATAGCCTACGGCAGTCTCATGTAATAATTTTATTTAAATTGTGTAATTGTATCTGATTCTGCAGAATAGTAGTACTAGAGAGTAGAGTAGAGTAGAGTAGAGCCACTGCTAATAATAATAATAATAATAATAATAATAATAATAATAATAATAATAATAATAATAATAATAATAATAATAATAATAATAATAATAATAATAATAATAATAATAATAATAATAATAATAATAATAATAATAATAATAATAATAATAATAATAATAATAATAATAATAATAATAATAATAATAATAATAACATTGATAATAATAACATTGATAATAATAACAATAATAATAACATTGATAATAATAATAATAATAATAATAATAATAATAATAATAATAATAATAATAATTAATAATAATAATAATAATAATAATAATAATAATAATAATAATAATAATAATAATAATAATAATAATAATAATAATAATAATAATTAATAATAATAATAATAATAATAATAATAATAATAATAATAATAATAATAATAATAATAATAATAATAATAATAATAATAATAATAATAATAATAATAATAATAATAATAATAATAATAATAATAATAATAATAATAATAATAATAATAATAATAATAATAATAATAATAATAATAATAATAATAATAATAATAATAATAATAATAATAATAATAATAATAATAATAATAATAATAATAATAATAATAATAATAATAATAATAATAATAATAATAATAATAATAATGAACTGTGCAGGTGTGTTCTATTTTAGTTTTGCACTTACTCGCAAAAGCTCTTGCTGTCACCAATAAGAGCGCAACAGGTTCTGTTGGTATTAACCCCCCCCCCCCCTCTCTTACAGTGCCATTCTCAACTCCTTCTGCCTTCTGAATTACTGAAGCAGCTTTCAGCCACATAACACGCCTTTCCTCCGTCAGTGCCTGTCCTATAAATTGGACCCTCGTATTTATCATATTCGATAGCAGTAAACTTTCTTACTCTTATTTTTGTATTGGTTAACCTGAATTTTCCCACAATTGCCTCAGGAGAATAGAACAAATTAAGATTAGAGTGAGGTAAAGTGTTAAGTATTCGAACGAAAGTTAAAGCTGAAGCTTGGCAATAATTTTCTCTTAACGCCACTGATGTATAAAACGTACGAGAGTATAATACAGACTGATGACATGATATTCCTCTTCGAGGACTCAAATAGAGCGGACGTCGATGCTCTCCACTAGGAGCACAAAGCTGAGCTCCAAAATAATCTAACCAAGAGTTAATTGGCCTCAAAATTCTGTCAACCAATGGAAATTTAAATTAATTAATTAAACCGTCTACTAGGGTGCATCATGTATTGCATCCTGTCTTCCACCAGAGGAGCAAATTACCTACCTCATACTCTTCTTCCAAAATTATCCTTAAACATGCTAAATAGAAAGTCCTTTCTGCGGTTAAACCATTTTTGGTGGGCACGCGGCAAAAATCTTCGGGCTGTGTACAGCCTGCCAGCTTACGGATGATAGACAGACTGATATTTAGACCATCATAGTACTTAAGTTGGAGTTTTACAGCAAGTATAGAATGTAACAAATGTAATTCGATAATTTACAGTTATTTACTTCCTGCTTCCTATAGTCTCAATTCTAAGAACAAATATATTAATTATTAATCAACTATCATATTTTCTTACCCACTTTTTTAACTTTTGCAATGAAATGTTTAAATTAATATCAACCGCTTGATAGTGAAGTTCTTGTAATTCTCATAATCTAGCACGTTTCCATCCATGTACACCTACAAATATGTTATACAAAGTTTGTATGCATGTTATACAAAATTTGAGAAGCTGTGTGCATTAGTTGTTCTTGCATCTGTTTAAGAAGTTAGTCTTTAAACGAAAGCTGAAAACTGTCAATTACAGCAGGAAACTCGAGACTAGCATTAGAAAGTTAAGTTGTATACTTGAGTTTCTTGCACATGCTGATATAACATAAAACAGAAAGGCATTTGAGCAACGTTCGTCTCGGAGAAACCTTGATGCTGTCTTCTTGTGTGTACAAATCCGTTGAATCCATTTTTACAAACAATTCGTAAAAGCATTGTTTAGAAAAATCTTATGCATTACATTGAAATGACTAATCTCTACATATGCTCTTTTATTTTTATATCTCTTCTGCAGTGCATTGCTAGATAAACGTTCAATTTTCTTATTTACTTTAGATTAATTATTATAAACCTTTATAAAAATGATACAATTACACATTCTGTTGCAAGCATGTTGAGGATACTGCAGAACTAATAGCCATAATTAGGCTTTAAAATGCGTCTTTTAAATTAGTCTATCACAGGTGCATTACGGAAACAGTCAATGGAAAACAAAATGAAAGAAAATGCTTTTTCAAAGATGACTATATTTTATGTGCAGCAACAGTTTGTCTTTCTCTTATGGTTTATCTTTCACACAAGCCTGCAAAAACTTCTTTCAAAGATTTAAAAGCCCGCATCGGTAGTGTAGATGCTACTGTGCCTGCCTCATGTTTAGGTCCCGAGTTCGAATGTCGGTCAGAATGAGTTACCTGGATAAAGCTTTTCCCGGGGCTTTCCCTTGTCCTGAAAGACCAATGTCGGGTAACCATAAGCTCTATAGACCCTGGGCTAGTTTGAACATTATTTCACTCATTTCATTCATCGTGTGATATGACTTAACGTTGGAGGACGTAAATTAAAATATATATATATATATATATATATATATATATATATATATATATATTCAAAGGCTTAATTCCTAGAAAATTATTAGAAGTTCATTTACTTTTCACATAAATATATTAATAACGCGATACTTTAAAGTTTCACGGAACTTCAAACTTCAGAGCCAAGTTTGAGAAAGTTAATCAAATCGAATTATTTCCATGCATTATATATGCATATATACAAGGAGAATAGCGATATTAAAATGTTTAAGACCTGAACGTTAAATGGTGGCTTTGAAATTTCAGTTTCTTTCTTAGGAATCGCGAGAAACAACTAAAAATCGAATCATTTAAAATGAAAACGATTTTGTCACAACATTTCATTTGAAATAACTTGTCTGTTATAAAG